>CAXIVM010002263.1:0-22177 GCA_964035705.1 Porites rus | reverse complement strand
AAATAAATGTGCTATCATGTGACCTAACAACATGAATACTATCAGTGTTTTGTCAGGATCTAAAATTGTAGTTTGGTGTTTTTCAACAATTTGTCATTTGTAATGATATGTACTTATAGCCTGTGAACAGGCTCTCTGTTTGGGGAAAAAAATAGCAAGGACATGGAAGGGAAAGGGGAGGAGAGAGCCTGTAGACAAACATTTGAGGCCGTTATTCCGCCCTCTTGTAATTATCTTGCTGAACATCTGTCAGTAAGATTGTTATCAGTCAATCAATTTCGCACTTGAGTAACTCCTGGGAAAATTAATGGGAAATGAGCTGTGTTTTGCTCTGTCTCAAAACAAAGTGAAATAGACCACGAGCCTAATTGTTGATTTTGAAAAAAAATTGTTATCCCCTGTAAGAGAATTAGTATGGTGCTGGTCTTTGGCGTTTCAAGAAATAAGACCTTGCTGGTTGACAGTGGCCAAGACGGCGTTGTACTAGCAAAAGCATTTGAATCCTCAAGATTTCCTCTGAGCAAGGAGAAAGCTTTTCCGATTTAAGCTGCTTAACTCGTGCACGATGGGTCGTTCGTCTTTGCTAGTTCTCTGATGCAAGAGCATTTTCTTTGACCTCTTTTGAAGCGTAAAGTTTTTTATTGCGGCTGAATAAGGCTCTTACTTTTCTCCAAAGTGCCTTCTAGATCTGAATAACTAATCGGTTATGCAAGAGCTCTAGCTCCAGTTAGCTCTAGTTGCAAGAGCTCTAGCTCCAGGTAGCTCTAGTTTCAATAGCTCTAGCTCCAGGTAGCTCTAGTTTCAAGAGCTCTAGCTCCAGTTAGCTCTAGTTTCAATAGCTCTACCTCCAGTTTACGTGGCAGGCGCAGCACTTTGTGAACCTCCAAGTGCAGATTTCGTGGCAGGCACAGCACTTTGTGAACCTCCATGTGCAGAGTTCGTGGCAGGCACAGCACTTTGTGAACCTCGAGGTGCAGATTTCGAGGCGGGCGCAATACAAAATGCATTTTCGAGAGATAGCGGACGCGCGAAATGCTGCGTTTTTCAATAGAAAGGGTGGCTCCGAAGCTTGCAGTACGCGGAGCAATCTGTGGAGCTGGAAGCTGAGAACTGGCGACTTTGTAGTACAACTTTAGTACGCGGAGTATCTGCGGAGCTGGAAGATGAGAAATGGCGACTTTCTAGTGCAACTTTAGTACGCGGAGCAATCTGTGGAGCTGGAAGCTGAGAACTGGCGACTTTGTAGTACAACTTTAGTACGTGGAGTATCTGGGGAGCTGGAAGATGAGAACTGGTGACCTTATAGTACAACTTTAGTACGCGGAGCAATCTGTGGAGCTGGAAGCTGAGAACTGGCGACTTTGTAGTACAACTTTAGTACGCAGAGTATCTGGGGAGCTGGAAGATGAGAACTGGCGACTTTGTAGTGCAACTTTAGTGTGCGGAGCAATCTGGCGAGCTGGAAGCTGAGAACTGGCGACTTTGTAGTACAACTTGAGTATGCGGAGTATCTGTGGAGCTGGAAGCTGAGAACTGGCGACTTTGTAGTGCAACTCTAGTACGCGGAGCAAGCCGTGGAGCTGGAAGCTGAGAACTGGCGACTTTGTAATACAACTTTAGTACGCGGCTGAGTCATCTCTATTCTTTATTGCATGAACAACGCTTTTTCCTGCGAGACAGTTGACGGTGGCTGATTCGCTTTCACTCCATTGGTCGGTTCCAACTTGTTTTGTCAAAGAACATCGCAGCTCGGCGAATGAGCCTGCCACATGCCCATTTCCTATAGGCTTATTCTTTGGGAAACTTCCGCCGCCGGCTTGCCCGGGAACTACTTGTAAGCTTATGACTTACAGCTCCTTGGCAAGTAAGCTCCAGGGCTTTTGAGTTCTTGTTTCGCACTTTCCATGCTTGAAGTCTGAAGACTGAGAAGACTGAGGAACACTTCCAAGTGTTTCATTTGTGACGACGTTCCCAATTGGCGCGACATGCAGGGACGCTCGTGCAGTGACCTCCAAAAGCAAGGGATTTGCTCCGGTGGGTGGCCCTCCAAGAGTCAGGACGTGGCCTTCCAGGGCGTTCGGCCCAGTGAAGTGTGTGCCTTGCGAACTTGGTGTTTTTGGTGTCCCGTTTTTCCTTCAAAACATGGAGTGGAGAAGTTGCGGACTTGTGTAAAAACATGTGTTTCAAGCTTCGTTTTGTACTTCTGACAAGTGAAATTGGGAACAGTCTTGGCTCGCAGGTTGTGCATGTGGGGGTGGTAGCGTCCACCCGACTCCAGTGCAAATGCCTTTGCAAAGTCACTTAGTCTGCAGAGGGTGCACCAGATTGCGAGTTTGGTCCTCCTTTGACTCTTTGTCCGTTCGTTCTATAATGTATATAGTTATATATAGTTTCCTTTGGGCTTTTGCGACCTCGCAGAAAGAGCACGAAGAAACACAAAATCCAAAATCAGAAAACTGAATTGGATTTCTTTGTTTCAGCGGGAAGTCCACCTGGGACCCATGTGGGCATGTGCACCTCGAGGTGAGAGAGCGGCATAAAAGGCCTCCACCCCCTAGTAGCTTCTTGTTACTAGTAGTAATGGCCTCCAACTAACAGCGTCCTTGCTATTAGGGCAAATTTAAAGGGTATATATATAAATCGATTTGATCTTCACAAGAAGGGACGATCATGGGTGGAAGACTTTGTTTCTTTCAAGGGGTGGTTCAGGCATTGAAGGTGAGGAAACCTGAGTCCAGTCGAGGCAAGGCTTTGTATTTTGGGCAATCCATCAACGAAACACCCGAGCCTATCACTGCGGAAGTACAGCAAGCAGACCCAGCTTGCTCATTTGCTTCAAGTGGCCTGGAGCTCCTGAAGGACGGCCAAGTTTCAGGGACCATCACGGTGACAAATCAGACCGTCATCAAGTGCTCCACAGTGTCACTCAGAAAAATGGCGGAATTATGCTGATGTTTGGATTAGATGGTATGGTACCAAGATTTCTCCGAAAGCTGTGGGCGGAAAGCACACATGCAGTCAAGCATGCAGCTTTTGGAAGAGAAAGCAGCTAGTTAAAGTCTAGACCACTGACCACTTAGCCCACAGAGAGTTTCTCTCAACTCAAGCCCCCATGGTTATTATACAACTTTACTTCATCCCGGCTTTCGCCACCGAACCTCTGAATCCTGTCGCCCAGTGTTCTTGCTGGCACGGAACCATTCCTGACAATTGAGATTTTAACGAGTGCGAAGAGGGGACTGGCCCTGCTTTTCCTGCTAATTTCCACGGACTAGGAACAGACAAGCAACTGTTCCTCATGTATCAAGCGAATTGTCTAGATACTGGAGAGTACAATCAAATTCTCACTGTGTCTACTGTGTCTACCCAGTTGTCTCAGGTCTGTACAAGATCCAGTGCGAGGCATCGTGACACACATCGCCTTTTCGCTACCTGTCTATGCGTTTTCCTATGGAGAGCAGGTCTCTTGGCAAACGTTTGGACGGAAAACACTGTCTCTCCCATTTCTTGGGGACACATGGGGAGATTCTCAACTTGATGTCAAAGCTCACGAAGTCTTCAACGAGTGTCTAACCGCGAGGTCGAATCGCGTCCCGGGGAAAGCGCCCTTTTCAGGCGGTGTCGCGCCGATGTGCTCAAGGGCCCTCAACGACGGAGTGACTGCACTATTCGCAAACTGACAACTCCGATTGACGTCGGCCGAAGGAAAATGACTTCAACTTCACATGATATGCATTCGCAAATCAACACGGGCAATCTTTCTTGCCCCTGAGGAAAAACATTCAAAAGCGGCCCTTCTTTACGATCGCAAGCCGAGTTCGTTGGCCTGCAACCATGCCCCATGCTGAGCTACTGGCAACTGACGAGCTCGCAGACAAGTAGCATGGTAGTCATAAGAGATTGGCGTTTGCGAAGAACGATCCGTCAGCAAACCATTCTGGTACTTCTCACGGACTTTCTCGGAGTCTTCCATGTCCAGCAGTTTTGCCCTTTCTTGTTGGAGTCTTTTGTTGACACTTCCGAGGAACATCAAATTGTCATTCCACATTCGGTGCCATTGTCGGATTTGTTCGTCTTCAAAACCGGTGGTGGTGGACACCAGAAAGATGGAAGTGAACTTCTTCCACCTTGTGCTTGTCACACTTTCTTCGCTCAGGATCGCTCTGGTGCTTCGATCCATTCCGCTCGAGCTCAACTCCAGCTCTTGACAGAACTGGCGCCATTTCCGTTGAGAGGCCTCATTCTGTACCTCCATTTTCAACCTGCTCCAGCGGGACCACTCCTCATGAGGGATTTCATCGCCTTCAGATTGCTCGCTTTCGCTTTCGAATCTTTCGTTGGGCAGCTGCAAGACATTCCTTACAACCTGCTCATTCTGTAGGGTCTGGACATTCTCAGCGGCGACATGGCTTGGATCTACAAGCGGTTCTTGCAGGAGTTTCTCTTCCAGCGGGGTTTCCTCTTCTTTCCGAAACCGTTTCACCACCATCGAAAACACTTTTCGAAGCAGCTCTTCGAATCCAAAAAGTGCAAACAGAAAAATCACCAGCATTGAGAGAATCACGCTCCAGCTATTGCTTAAATCACTTTTCACAAGCTCCTCAGCGCTGGCCTTGGGAAGGTCCTCAACCATCAACTTACTCACAGCAACGATTGCGGCCGTGCGCCATGGATCGTTAACTTTCTTCATGGATGCATGCTTGTAAAAGTGACGTCTACAGCAAAACTTGTTTTTTGGCGTCAGCCGGGTCGCACTTCTTTTCACATCCAGGTAGGAGACAAGCTCTTCCAGGTCCATCGCCAAAGTCAGCAAAGTAGCTTTGTTCTTCCTGCAGCAAGCGGGCGCAGGATTCATGCTCTAGTTGTTCTTTTTCTCGTTCTTGTTGTGTCACCTTCTTTGCTGCAATGAAGCTGGGGTCGTAGGAAAGCTTGTGAGTTCCTCGAGCCAAAGTCACAGCCATCGCATCACGAGCTGCACTTTTCGTGAGACCATCAGCCAGCTGCTGATGGGAGTTTACCCAAAACAGTTCTCCGAGGACCGCCTGAAGCCTTTGCTTGATGATGGCGATCTCGATTGCTGTTCTGCGTTCAGACAGTTTCATGCCAGCCGTGATGGAGTGAGTGGCATCGTACAGGCTCTTTGCATCTGTTGCAACCGGCGACATTGACATCTTTTGTAGGGCATCTTCACCATCTATAGCTATGTTGACGTCAGTGAAGCAGGTGAAGAAGATCTTGCACCATTCCATTTCGTCGATGGTAGCTGCCAACGCTTGGGACTCTGCAGACAAGCTTGATCGACAAATTCGAGGAAGTTTCTTGGAATGCCAATTCACCATTGTCAAAGGCATTGGCTTTCCATCATCCAGCTCGGACTGGGAGCATAGGAAGATCAGCATTCCTCCTTGACTCGACCCGTCTGGTCTTGCAGCCCAGGATGCATCGGAATAGGCTCCAATGCGCAAGGAGTCGAAGGGACCATGGTCACGGATCCTGTACTTGAACTCTCTTGAGGTTTCTTTTGCATACCTCAGCAACTTGTTCGCCTCATTGATGTCTTTGATGAAGGGACTGCTGGTGGCAGCCTGGAGAAGGCTGACTGAGGCACATAGCTGTGGTAGGCATTGATGCGCTGGCCATGCCAAGGCGCCCACGAGAGCTCGTAGTTGTCTTTGTTCTCTTTCATCACATGGATCGTTGACCATCGTCTTTCGGCTTTTTTCCAGCGTGATGGGCTTGACCTTCTGGACGTAGGAGGACAAGGAGATGTTTATCTGGCTGTAGTCCAAACTCTGGGTAACTTCTGCTCCACAGAACAACATCGTTCCAGTTTCTCCAAAGTCCCACGATCCAAACTTGAACCGATTTGACAGTCGTGACAGTCGGCTCAGAAAGAACTCACCTTCGGGGACTTCCTGACCAAGCTCCTTCTTTCCATGCACCATTTCACCGCTTCCGATGAAGTCATCCACGTGTAGGCCAAGGACACCATCTACAATCATTCGCCTTCCTTGGTGATCAAAGATGCAGAAGGGGTCGTCAGACTCACAGGCCTCGCGCAAGGAGAGATAGAGGCACTTGTCCAACGGATGGTGGATGAAGCCAAGGTCATGGATGAGCACTTTGTCAGCGGTATCATGCCATTGCTTTGGAGCCCTCACATCTCCGAAAGCAGGCTTGGTGGCTTTGAGAATTTCCCAGGGTTTGAGATCACACATTCGTTCAAGGCGTCGACGCATGTCGGCACTTGGGCTCACATAGATCCTGGTGCATTGATCGATGGAATCAGCTTGCATGAAAGCGCTTTTGACGTCCGCAGAAAACAACTTCCATCTTTTGTGCACCGTGAAGAGATAAATGCAGTGCCTTCCAGTCATCGACAAAGTGGGAGACTCAGTGTCCAGCTTTTGCTCCAGCACGTCTTTGTGTTTGAAGCCTTGGATGATGACCCTGGCATTGGCCTTCTTTCCATCCTTGACTGGCTTCCATCGTTGCAAAAATCGTGCTGGGACACACTCGCCTTCTTTTGCTTCCTCACGAGGGACTGGACGCCAAGCCTGATTGTCAAACCATACTTGAAGTGCTTGGTCTTTGGCGTCATCGAACTGCCGCTTTTCTTCTGGTGACAGCAATTTCTCATTAAATTCCTCTGCGATGGCCAGGGCTTCGTCTTCTACCTCCTGTGCATCAGCAGCATCCATTTGAGAATGGAAAGTTTTGTCGCTCCATGCCGCTGGAGGAAGGCCATCAAGAGCTCGTGCTCGATTGTATGATTCGAAGGCTTTGGCTCTTGAGTCTCTCATTGGTGGACTTCTTGATCTCTTCCGTTCTTCTTGCTTTTCTTGTGGTTTGTTTTCTGCAGCTGCCGCAGTTGTTTGTGCTGAAGCTTCTGCCGCTGCCGTTGTCGCTGTGTTTCCGCTTGGGCTGTCGTTTGTGGCTGCGGCTGTTCCTGTGGCTGCTGCTGTTTCTGCCTTTGCTGTCTCATCGTCATCGATCCTCATGTCTTGCGGCGGCTCAGTTGGTTCATACTCACCGTCTTCTGCTGCCTCATCAATTGTCTGGTGTGCGCTGCTTGCTGTTTGATCTGGGCTCAAGTCCACTGCTGTCACGGGGTCAGAATTGACTGTGTGGATGCCTTTTGCGTCAGCGAAGGAGGTACCCCCAGTGATGTCTAAAAATCGCACCGGACCCTGAACAGGATTCAAAGCAGCTTGGACTCGGGCACGAACTGAAGCACTCAAAGCAGTGTCAGGCATAGTTTGCAAGCGAACCACCTTTTCACGTTCAACTTCTGGACGAACATTGCCTGCAGCAGCACGGATCAAACTTGAACCATGGGCCAACCAATACACTGATGGCAATTGAGTTCCATCAGTACGCGGCTCAACTGCCACGATGAGTGCAGGACCACGCCATCTGGCTTCAAGCTTTTGTTCACCCTGGCGCCAATAGTAGGCGTATTCACCAAGTTGGAGGCGTTCTGGATCAGTGCGGGCTCTGGCCAAAAGAGAGCGTCGCAGAAGTTCCGAATGATTTGCTTCATAGAAAGCTTTGCCAGCAATGTATCGCAAGTGTTGGTCCTGCTGCAATGTTGAGGCATCTCGGGGTCTTTCATCAGTTGGTTCATCTAAGAGTCCTTCCCCGAATGGATTGTGGCCAAAAACAATTTGACATGGTGAAGATCCTTGCACACTGCGAAGTCGGTTCCTTTGTTGGCAGCACACGCGCACTGCATCAGCCAGTGAGATTTCAGGAATTTCCTTTTGCATCTTGAGGATTTGGAGGCGTCTCACAGCATGTAGCCTTTCTACGGCTCCCATTCTTGAATGAGCATCTTTTGGAACCAGAATCAGCTTGATGCCATACTTGTCAAAGTAGTCCAAGTACTTTTGCGACATGTGAGCTCCAGAGGAATCGGTGCGAAAGCGCTTTGGTGGTCCGAAGATTTGAATCCACTGATTCTCAAGGACTTGAAGCTCTTCTTCTTCAGTCTCTCGCTCAACGACAGCATTGATTTCGTAGCGCGAGAAGACATCGAGAATTGCAAGGACCTTTTGCTTTCCACCGTTCTCTGACCACTTCACGTGAAAAACATCGGCTTCCAAAAGCTCATTGAAATGATTGGCTTGTGGTAATGAAGCCGGATGGTCCAGTTTCTTTGGCTTGGCCTCTTGGCATATGTCGCACTTGTAAGATCGGGCACATTGAATGATGGATTCATCCATCTTGGCATCTTTGAGAGCACGCAGAAACCGTTCAGCACCTGGGTGACCGAGTTGACGATGTAGCTTTGCTACCACTTGTAGTGCTTGTTTTCCATGGCTCTTCATCAAGTTTTTGTTCTCATTTGAAATATTTCTTGTATCATCTTTCTTGCTCTCATCCAACTCCTCAGCCACCATGATTTGCGCCATCTCTCTTTGTTGCCATCGTTTCTCCATGTCAGTCACAATTGCCTGACTCGCCTTTCTCACAAAACCCAACTCATAGTTCTGCATGTTGCGAAGCTGGGAACTCTTGCCATCCATGGAGACATGTGAACCTGGTGCGCATTCACAAGCAAGATTCATGGCGTCATACAGATCTTCGCTATTTGTCCTCAGTCTGGTGGGTTTCTTGACCTTACCCATGTTGTTGCCCAGGCGGTCATAAAAATGGAGACCCGTGCGACATCGGTCACAGACAGCATCATAGGTCATACCTTCCAGCTTTTTCATAGTTTCAGTGGCCCATGAAGCTGCGCGGTGTGGGTTCTCCATGGTGCAACCAGCATTGATGGCTTCACATTGTTGAAACACTTGTTCCACGAAGCGTAGATGTGTTCTTTCTTCTTTCCTTCGAGCAGCCAGAAGCTTTTCTTTTTGCTTTCTGGTGATCATGTTGAGCTGCTGAATGAGGCTCCATTTCGAGCATGGAGGCGCTAGCCACACGAAGTGAGGTCGAACTTTTTCTAACAAGTCCAAGAAAGCTTTCACGATGACTGGGTCTTCAAAGTTCCAGTCTGGCAGTCCAAATGGGGAGACCTCAACTTCTGTGTAGTGGTTTGCCATGTAAGTGGAGAGGTTGCCGCCATCAACATAGACTTCAAAGAATTTGAGTCCTTTTGCTTTTTGCATTTTCTTGTAGATCTCATCGGACAATTTGTTGATCTCATCATGATCATTTTCCAAAAGGATCTGCTCAGGCGGCTCCAAAGCTTCAATTTCCAGCTGAGGCTCAATCTCAAAGCTCTCAAAAGACTCCAGGTTTTCAGCCGTATAGTTCACATATTCCATGTCCTGGTAGTCCATGAGATTCAGCAGATAGTGACCCTTCTTTCCACGATGAGGTTCAAACCATTCGGAGTCACCAATGCGAATCTTTCCGCTTGCAAAATCTTGTTTCACTTTCCAAGCTTCCAAGGTTGGTCTGGCCAACAGAAATGGCGTGTTGCCAGGAACCACTGAGACTGTTACTTCGAGAACCTGAGTCATCACCACTGCTGTGAAGGTCACATCATAGCAGGACATCAGTGTCTCACCTCCACCGAATCGGAAAGTTCGCTCCACATTGGTAGTCCTCATAGGGCTTGTCTCTTTTGAACCATAGCTTTCAAGCCAGGCCCTCCAAACATCTTCACCAACAATGGTCCTGGTGGCTCCAGAATCCATGATTGCAAGACCTGGGGTCAACTCGACAAAGTGGATCTCTTCTTCCAGAGTGGGCACGTCGTTGACCTCTTCTTGAACCATTGAGACCTGTTCTTCAGGGACTTCTTTCACACCACTGGATTGCAATCTGTATCGTTTGAACCGAGGTCCATGCGATGATGTTGATCCTGTAAGGGTGGATTTGTACTCCATGGAGCTGTTGGAGTTGTGAGGACTGTTGAAGGGCTTTCTCAAGCCGGAATTTGGTCTCCGGTTGAATGGAGATCTTCGAAGTCCTCCATACTTGCCTTTTCCTTTGCCCTTCTGTTGTTTGCCCTTTCCTTTTCCACCTTTTCCTTTTCCATCATTCTTTCCTCCTCCTTTGAACCCAGTGAACTCGGGTCCGATGGCCATGACCGGGTAAAACCCGCGAGCCAATGCCAGCTCCTTCATTCGCTTTCTGCTGTCCATGTAGTTCACGAAAGCGTCTTCCACTTCATCAGCTAGGGACTCCAATTCATCAGGAATCTCTTCATCATCTTCAGGCCATTCTTCTTCATAGTAGGCCTCGTTAGCCCACCATTCAGGCTCCTCCAAGTCCTCAAAGAACTCTTCCTCAAACTCATCCTCATAGAAGGTGTCATCCTTGGAGGATCGGCTGTAGTAGTTCAAGTCTTTTCCATTGGGCTTGTGGTCTCCTCCAAAGATACGCATCAAGGCGTCTTTCACTTTCTTGTAGTCCAGGTCACCACCACACATAGATTTCACCTGGACGTGCGTCCACCTTGGCACTCCTGCTCGGGTCAGAAGATGCCATCCTGCCAAAAGAGGCGGGATTGTAATCTTGACTTCAGCCATCTTCTTCATCATGGATTGGTGGCGCACTAAATAGGCTTGTAGCTCTTCTTGTTTGTGCCGTTGGAACTCCTCAAAGAACTCAGAGCATCTGCTTGGGATTTCGATCATCTCTTCATATTGGAACAGCTGGTCCAGCAACCTAACCAAGGGGTCGAAAGGTCGTTCGGCACTTTGGATGTCAGAATAGTCCAGCTGTTCGCATGCTTCCCATGCTGAATCTTTCAAAAGACTCACCACCAACAATGCACCCTCTATTTCTGCATCTTTGGACCTCCGCCTGCACTGCAAGGAAAAAAGTTCCAGCCTTCGACGGAAACTCCTATAGTTCTTTTGGCTCAAACCGTCGGCCGAGGGAGCAGCCTTCGCCAAACCAGAATCCAATCCTCGGTAGGCGGGTTCCGAATGTCGTCCTCCACCATTTGCGATAGATCTCTGGGGCGATGTAGGTGGTCGTTCATCTTCTTCATCATGCTCCGTTCTTCTTCTGTGTTGTCCCTTTCCGGACATCACTTGCCGTACACGATGACAGAGAAGTCTGTATTCTTAACTTCAAGGGGGACCCTGTAGGAATCTTCAAGCAAAAAGTGCACCCTCGATGAACTCAGAAAAGATCGTGTCCGGCTCCGCTACCAATCTCAACTTGATGTCAAAGCTCACGAAGTCTTCAACGAGTATCAAACCGCGAGGTCGAATCGCGTCCGGGGAAAAAGCGCCTTTTCTAGGCGGTGTCGCGCCGATATGCTCAAGGGCCCTCAACGACGGAGTGACTGCACTATTCGCAAACTGACAACTCCGATTGACGTCGGCCGAAGGAAAATGACTTCAACTCCACATGATATGCATTCGCAAATCAACAAATAACTTAATTGGGTACAGAATTGCTGAGCAACTGCAATGGTGGTGTCTTTGGAAGCAAAACGGTGCGGCAATGCTGGACCTTGCGTCTCGTGCGTGGCTAGAAATCTGCCAATTAATGTGGGAGGTGCCCGTGAATGCCTGGGCCTTGATTTGAAAAACCTGCTATTCCGCAGCACGTGGAGGTCAACCATCGTCGCACAAATATGATCCTTTTTGAACGAACATCAGAGCTGCGGCATCGCTTGCCACAGCGGCGGAGCCTGGACGCGAGTTGGCTTGAAGCGAATCACCGCACGATCTTAAACACAAAAACAACCGGTCGTTTGAGAGTGTGGCAGCAAGTTACCGTAACCCCGAGTACAACTGGTCATCGAGCAAGACAATTTCAGGATGAAATCTCCATGATCATGGAAAATCGTCAAAGAAGCAAAACCGAAGACGTCGCAAATGCTGAATTTGTGGCCGCAAACTGAACTAAAATGAACCGAAGACGTCTCCTGAGGCTGTGCTCCATTTGCCGCTCCCTCAGACTGCACTGGTTTCCCCGCCTCTCGGTGCAGCTCACATTGGAGGCAAAGGAGTAGGCCGCGCTCGCAGCGCTCGCGCTCGCAATGGCCTGCCCCGAAAGTCGTTGGCCGAAAGTCTCCAAACTTGGGAAGAAGGGAAAGGGAATCCTTCTCTTTTTATTCTTTCTTTGATTCTACTAGCGATGGCCTCCAACCTGAACGAATTTCAATGATTCGTTTGGGAGGCTTCCGTTGGACGTTTGGGGACGTCCTTGAACTCCTTCCCTCGACATCATTTTTCCGGCAAACTGTCTTTCGACATCTGGCGACTCGTTGCCACGACCTTTGTTGAACACAGGAGCTTCTGGCGATTCCAACTTTGCAGTACCTAGGATGTGTTCGTTTCGTTCGTGATTTAGCTGACGTGCTTTGTATCAGGTTTAGTTCAGTTAACGGTACAATGTCACCGTTCGGATTCAGTCTAATCTTTCCCCTGTTGTATTGCCAAATCAGTGTCTGATCTGAATCACAGACAATGACTTGCCTTAGGGTCTGCAGATCGACACATACCAAATTTGGAAGAACGACAGCACAGGAAAAAGGCTTTTGAGATGAAAAGATTGGCCTCAAGCTATTGATTCAGTGGCAGATGGTGAAACTAAAGGGTCTGAAGTTTCAGCTTCTAGGGTACTCTCCCCTTCAGTTTATCTCTTTACAGGCCAAATAAACTCAAAAAATAGACCCAGCAGTGACCCAGCACTACAAAGCACCCCAGACCTTTGGAGACGACGCACTTAAATCTACGGCACTCGCACTCGCACGTGTTGCAAAGCAAGATGCAGACGTTCTTTCCCAAATGCCTCCTGAGATTCGGTGACAACCCAAGCAGCTATGAAACAAACAGAATTGCTCTCAACTCATACCGTGTTCCCACCTTCAGGTCAAATCCCATCAAGCGAAAATCTGAGGCGAGCTGCACTCCTCCATGTGAGCATTATAGTTCATTGGTGTGGGCTTCTGACTCGTCAAACCAAGTGTTCGACATGGACCTGAACAAGGGTTTCTTTGGCTCCTTGCTTCCTTTGCAAGTTATAAATGGTTGAACCAACCTCTGCAAGGGAATTATTGTACTGTAGAATGAAATGTTCAACCCTTGAAGTGCTGAGAATCTGTCCTCTTAAAACCGGTTCAGCTCAACCTTTTGAGCAATGAAACAGTGTCCCTCATAGAATTTTGTTTAGAAACAGTTTGGAAAATCACTGGGAAAAAACATGGTTGAAATTCCTTGTATAAACAAGTGGGGGGTGGGAATGTCAGGGTTGCATATGATTCTAGTGTATATATGGTTGCATAGCACATGCACAAGAGGTTGATAGGTACTGTGTAGAAACATAGTTGCAAACTGCAAGGCTGAAAATGACTTTGGAAGAAAGTTGGGCAGCAAACGCAAGAAATAGATTGAAAGTGAAAAACTGATGTTAAAAAGAGACGATTGGAATCTAACATGCTCGACATTCACCGGTTGTCACACAGGGGATGTTGGAATGATTTGCAATGCATTTGACTCCAAAAACCTATTTGGATATATAGATCTGGGAAGCTTACCAGTGCTTTACAATATGTGAATTCTTGGCTTTTCCTTGGAGTTCTTGATGGAAGCGATCAAAGGTTCTGTGTTGCGCGGCTGCAGCGAGGCAGCCATGTCGAAAGCAGTTGCCAGTTTGTGGTGGGGAGCACGTGTGTTTATCCAAATCATTCCAACATCCCCTGTGCGACAAGTCAAATGCATTTGTTCATAATAGGTGCATATAGGTGCCAAAAAATCAAAATTCAAGCGTCCACGAATGGAACTTGTTTCCATACAATCCAAAACCAACCTGCCTCACCTTACGACAAACCATCCACTCTGAAATGAATTCTCAACCCTCCGCTGCTCCAAATTGCTGCCTATAAAATCCAAAACCACGACCTCTGTAAAATTATAGTTCATCTGCATGCCTGCATGCCTTCTCTTTTTCAAAATGGTTCAGTTCAATCTATTGACATGATGAATTATATATCTGTCTGTGAGAGGACAAATGCTTTTCTGAGTTTGTTTCCAGGTAGTTCGAAATCTCATTCTACAGAAGATCTATCTATGGATTTCCCCTATCATCTTTAGCTCGAGCTCCTACGTGTTATAGTCATTATAGGATAGTAGAGGTTTATCGGGCAGGGGGTTATATAAATATATGTGATTGCAACAAGCACTGCCATAACTCAAGCCTGACAAGGTCCAAAGCTCTCCTTCTGCCAAAGCACAATTGCCACCCCGTGCAATTCGGCTGATGCCGAGGTCGCGCCTTGTGGAAGCAATCCACCCACGGACCCCAAGTTGGGTTTCACCCTCTTTTTGGAACATCTCCAAATCAAGCTGCAAAAATCGGCAATGGAATGCACCCCCAGTAGTTAGATTCGACATTCTCGGAATCTCCCTCCATCCTAGTTCTGGGCCCCCCCGGCTCCCTGCGGAAGCCCCTTCGCGCATCCCCCAGCAAGAAGACGCTGGAGACGTTGAACAAAGCCGGTCCTGTGGCTGCACTGAGCCTGTGCCCCTGCAGCCATGCCCGGCCTTGCCCTGCATCCCTGTTTCTCAGTGTTCAACCTAATAGCGATGGCCTTCAACCTATATAATAGCAATGGTCTCCAAAAAATCAAAGGATCTGCTGATATGAAAAGAAGCTGAACTGCATCTGGTGGGTATTAAAGCTTTGCAAGCTTCCTGGCCTCTTAACAGGTTTGAAACACCAGTAGAGTCGAGGGCAACAGACATGCAACAAAAGACTTAGAGAACAAATTCTTGAAGCCTGTGATGCTTTTTGCGTATCTTATATTATCTTGTGGTCACTTGTGGTCTCATGCAGCCCCCCTCCTGATACACAGCATTCACGCACACTAGACCGAAGTCCATCTGCGGCCACGACAAGGTCAAAGGGGCCCTGAGTTTCATTGGACAATCGAGAAAGTTGCAGCCGGTCCAACAAAAGCACGAAAGAACACGACATTGGGTCCCTGGTTTGTATGTGATATTGGATACATCCATCAGCACAAAAACTTGGTCCTGAAGCATGCAAGTCGTGAACTGGCACAGAAATAATGTTCAAAACGGGTGAAGTGATGGTTACAGGGGGTGGTCAAACTGTACAGATTCTCCTTCCAATGCGGACCTCTGAAAACTCCTGCCTCCCAGCTGGAGTTTAGACAACAAAGAAGCCGACCACTGTCATCTTCTCGAAGGCCTCCCAGTGAAATGGTGCGTTCTGCTCTAACCAGCGCGTTTGATGAAATGCCGTTGTCAGCAACGTGGAGAAATCAAGATCAGCTGAAACTCGCAGAACCCTACCCTCAAAGGTTCGTACCAGAGGATTGTGCTTGTAGGGTCAGTTGGTCAACACATCTGCTTGTTGCTCCCATTCTTCTGCGTTTTGCCTGTGAAGACCGTGCCAAAGCGTAGCTGGGCTTGTGGTGGCAATCGCTCTGCAAGCCAAGCGAGTAGGTCTTTCCTCTTGACCTGCAGATGTTTGCATTTTACCCTTTCAATCAGCGGAGGCCTCGAGTCTTCCGTTGTACAGTTCTCACCGCCATGTCATGGTTCCAATGAGGTGGTGTCCTTCGCGAAATCCAAATCCAAACAGCGTCTCAGAGCGCAAACAGTTTCAACTTGCCAAGCCCCACTCTCTCGTTTTTCAGGAAAGCCTCGTCACCGGAAAGCGCCGGAAAGCCCAAACATCTCAGTGCCTGCCACTGCGGCGGATGACAGGTCAGCCCACCCAAGCCAACGGTGGCCACCCACATGCAACGGATCACGGCCTCTCTCCCATCTTGGGTGAGTGGAAGGTATTGCAATGCACCGGGATCCTGATGTGGCAACTCCCAACTCAAACGAATTTGACATTCGTGGCTGAATTGACTTCATGTCAGTTGGTTTCAACCCATCTTCAGGTACTCGTAAGCTGTTTCAAAATCACAATCTCACTGACCCACACATGTCCAGCTCGCGATGCTGATCGAAAAGCGCCAACCTGCATGCCGTGCATGCACTGTTCGATGGTAGATGCACCGTTCGACTACTTTTCATGTTGACAAGCAGCAAAACACGGGACACCAATGGTAGGTTTTCCAACGAAGAGGCTTGTCCTCTTGCCATCACTAGGTGCTATGATCTGGGAGGCTGGGATCAAGTACGTGGGGGAGGCCGTTTTAAGAAATGGCTAGAGTCTAGGCCGTTTGCCCGGAACCTCCACAGCGACATGTCCATGTAACAAGGGGCCATTGCAGGTTCGATTTGTTGAGTTTGGCCGTTTTCCCAGAAAGTCTGAACCATACCTTGCACACCTCCATGTTCTGATTGACGGTGTCACCTTTCAGGAGGTTCTCGGTGATGTCATCTCTCTCCAGTTCTCCCACAATCCCTTGTACTGAGTGTGTCAATTCTGTTCTGTGATGATGTTGATTGCGTTTTGTGGTTATGGCTGTGGCCTATGTACTTAGTCTGCCTTATTAGCAAAGGATTGTAGTTAAAAAAATCCTACGCAAACCGAGTTCTTCACCCTGGCATCTGCGCTGATAAATGCCATGCGCGGGCCGAGAAAAACCGAGGTGTTCGATGAGACAACCACTGGCCTCAAGGGGTGGTCTTCCCTCTCGGTCCCCTGCACAGTTGAGTCTCTTCCAGCAAGCTATGCAAAGCTATGAGTTGTATGAGTGGATGTCCAAAGACCCTAACACTTCGAGTCTTGCTTCCTGAAGTAAAGAATGACAGCAAGAATGACAGCATTTGACAGCATTTGACCTGCGGTTGTGTCGAGCGTAGACCTCGCCAAACGTGCTGTCTCTCCCAACAGCGGTATTTTCCCTCGACTCATCGCTGGAGGATCTTTGGGTCCAACACGTGCCACAAACCGCCCACAAAGCCTGAAAGAGGGATGCAGCGAAGGACAGGCCCGCTAAGCCTGCTCCAACAACAGCAACCTCCATGAACTTCGGAAAGTCGAAGAATGTGCCAACTGTCACACCTTTGCAGGGAATATCAGGAAAATCTATATAATGTGGAAATCAATACACGACCTCCTTTGAAGTAGGCCTAGGCCCTACGGCTGCTCATGTCAGCGAAAGGCAAAGACATGTTTGCCAATCCCAAGTAAATAGCAGTCTTGTTGTCTTGCAGTATCTTTCAATTCTGTAAATATGGATTGTCGGCTCGATTGCAGAGCCGGAAGTTGATCCAAAGCTGCAGCACAGGAATCAGGAAAGAAGGAAAATGCACAAACATCAGTTCTTTGGTGGCTGTTTCCCATGTGCTGCCACCAATTTCCCAGATGGAATGGAACGAAATCCTGACGAAATATAAGACGTGAGCGACAAGGCCTGCACTTGAAGCCATGTTTTTGTCAGATTTTTGAACGAAGACATCACCTCACATGCCGACCTTCAACACATTGAGCGTCACAAAGCATCCAACTACCAACATTGACAGAACTCGATGGCAGTCAAAAACTAACTGCGCTGTGGAGTGCGGATAGATCTGTGGTTTTTGGTCCGTGTCGCTTTCCTACGGCTTCCCAAGCCTGCTGTTTCGGCTGTTTGCCCAGGCAATTGGTCACCACCTACATGACTCTGCAAGTTGGCGAGTCCTTTAAACAATTTGAACTCCCAATTTGGGATCTCTAGCAGTATCTCCGGGCCCATTGGGCACCTCTTTTTCGCTTCCTCGCTTCTCTTCAGCCTTCGAAAAGAAGGGATCCATCGGGATCAGCGGTGAAGCCTTTGGTCATGGCGCATCGGAGGAGCACATAGACCAGCCTCGGTCGATAATGACGGATGAAAGAACAAAAAGGTGAAAAAACGAAGGAAAACACAAAAGCGTGTTGAGATCTTTGAGAAGATCTTTGAGAAAACCCAAAAACAGCGGATTCTTCACCAGCTCGAAGGTTGGGAAAGTGATGGAAGCGAAGATCTAAATCTTCACTCTAGGCATCCCCTACAAACGGCCTCGCCACAGGAGGCTCTCAATCCGTCCAGGAGCCTGCAAACAGAAAAACAGACAGAACATTCTGCACGCCCCCTTTTTCGCAAGGAAATCTGTCCTGCAAAAGGCGCCTGTGAGGACCTGCAACCTATTAATACAAATATAATCAGCTGTTCATCCTTTGTTAGAGCACATTGTTTTCTCAAGTGCACTGTACACAACTGAAGTTCTGTGCGAACAAAAGAACTATATATATATAGCTTGTCATGGAATCGATTCATTCCTAAGTCAGTACAACTCTGGTGTGGTCACACGCAAAACGCATTTATAAAGTGAAAAGAACCAACAGTGTATAGGCATGCAGTGCACGTACGGCTGGGTAGTATTTCATGTTTACATCCAACCATAGAAATCTATTGTATTGGGAGTTAGAGAGTGTGCACAGATCCGAAGCGCCGGACAAAGCGGCTGCGTGGCACAAATGCCCAAGAAGCGAAGCCGCTTGGGCCAGTCGAGGAAAAGAAATAAATCTAGAGTTGATACCCCTCCAAGCTGAATCAATACAAATGTTAACAGAGGAGTTAACACTATATGACTATATGATACTATATGTATATATGCTACCTCCGGCATTCGATCAAGCCAACACTCCCCCACTGCCTTGGAACCAAAAAAGCTACTGGCAGCCGTCTCACGCATCTTGAAGCCCTCCTTGGAGGCTCGTGGACTTGCAAATCCTTATCCTGACACCGATGGCCTCCAACCTACTAGCGATGGCCTCCAACCTAGAAGCGATGGCCTCCAACCTAAGAGCGATGGCCTCCCCTGGTAAAATTGAAACCCCAGTTTGGAGGGTCTCTAGGGTCTCTCATTTACTGTGATCCATGAAAACTGCTGGAAAAAGGTTGTTCTGGATAAGGAAGAGACTCTTGTGTCCCAATCAGGAGAAAACATCAATCTGGCATGCTTTGCTTGCTTCACTCTGACACATCCCTGACATCCATTGATGAGATGTCAGTCCGTGTCTCCTGGATCAGCGAGCTGCGAGGACCATCGAAGCACATCAGGAGATACACACCGGTCATGAGAGAAACCTCCGGTCGCGTCCAACTCGGAGTTCAAGGGGTTTCGTTTGTTACAAGACTTGGCTTCACATGCCTCCAAAGAATCTCAAGCAAACAAACAAAAACCATACAAGTGCAAGGACTACAAGGGTTTCCTCAAATGGGGCCAAACAAAGACTTTTTTGCTACAAGTAAGTACATCTCCGAACAGCCAGGCTTAATGCCATTTGTGGGACAACTCAGCAATCCCATCTGTATCGAGCCAATGTGGTTACTGTAAACAATCTGACCCATCTGGTCAAAACACCATGCCAAGCTACGTAGGCTCGGAACCAGTGAGGCTCCAGCAGGACGTCGATCAGCGCCTGACGTCAGCGTATGTACCGGCTGTGTCACCGTATGACGAAGTACCAAAGTGGGCTCAATGTGCAGGCCTCGAAAGCACCGAAGTAGAAGTGGCATGCTTCCCAGCTGCTGGGCAAATAAGCAAGAAAGACCTGGCCAAAGATACCAAAGATAGAGCCCGCTACAAATCAATCTAGAACAGCATCGCAGAAGCTCTAGCTCGTGCCACAAATTCAACTATCTATCTCTTTATCATGGCAACATTCCTATCCGCCTTGAAGGCATTGTGGCAGAGCAACTCCATCACCGAGAAGAAGCGTTGAAGAGTGGGTATGAGTGAAAATAGCAGGGCGGCCTCGAGTCACAACTGCGCACAACGGGACTTCGGCACTCCGCGCAGATCTGCGCGGGTCACGTGTGACTTGAAGGCATACAAATGACCACATGTCAACTAGATGCTGTTCAAAAATTGACATCGTCCCTGGTTGACAAACATACACCAACAAATTGTTGCTTGGTCAGATCGACGAATCACATTGGCCAACAGGTTCATTGTCAACACTTTGCTACGAAATGGCCCCACGTCCATGGTTCGCACGGTCCATAGGCCTTCATTCTTGGAAATCTTGGAAGGCCTTGAATAGTTGTTGATCAACAGCTCAACAGCTTCGCGAGGAGCCGCTAGGAATCCGGGCCAGCATAGCAGTCTCGTGAAGCTGCGCTTTGTCAGCATGAGATGCCCTTTGAATGCGCCAAGCCCTGTAAAAAAAATAGGTCCTTGGCCAAGAAAAGAACCCGCTCAAGTCTGGCCCTTCACACAACAGTCTACTCATTGGTCCATGCAAGTCCTATGACTAATCACATGCGTTGCATGATATCATAGATACTTATATCACTGTATCTATGCCAGGTAAATCACTCAAGGGTTCCAAGAGTCAGGTTTACCTGCTAGCGATGGCCTCCAACCTAAGAGCGATGGCCTCCAACCTAGTAGCGATCGCCTCCAACCTAGTAGCAATGTCCTAAATATCTTCACTTCAGGCCCCAACACCCTCAAAAGAAAGCTGTCGCCCAGCGACGTGAAGACGGTGCTGTCTGCGAAGATCACCTGGGGCCAATGCAATTGGTCAGCCCAAGACCCTTCTGGGCAAAGGTGAAAAGCAGAGCATGTGGCTTTTCTGGGGCTGACCAATTGCCCACCGTTTGCTTTCCCTTTGGTCCGCTGGTTTGGACAAGCAAACCGTGTTGCTGATCATCATGTCTGGTTTGCTGCGCCGCCACCGGAGCTTCCGGTCCACCGGAGTTGAAACGGAATCGTATGCGGAAGCACCGGGCAATTCAGCAGAGCCACGCTGGAAATGAGGGACGGGAGTTGGCCATAGCTGGCAGAACCTACACTCTCGCCCAAGGCTAGCACCACCTCGCTTTGGCCACTGAAAGCACGTTTGCAGTGAAGAGTTTCAAGGTTCATTCCCGCACTGATGACCTCTTTTTGATGTTTTTTCATGGCCAGAACAAACCTGCAAAGATCTAACGCAGTCTGCTGCGGTCCGGGCCACTGATGCAGGTGCCGTAACCAAGATCCAGGTCAGTAGCAAGAAGAGGCCTCTCAGCGGCTCACTTCAAAAAGTCGTCTTAGTCTCGAGTCCTACTCTTCGAACGTCAGTTGAAACCCTCCACACTTTCTGACCCAACTTTTGAGATGCAAAACTGCAAAACCATGAGGCATCTGTTTCGCAAAGCGAGATGGTGCTTCTCCCGAGTGCACTGTGCTTGGCTTCAGCAACTGGTTGGGCAGGTTGCAGTGGCAGGCAGTTTTGAGAGCCAGTCGATTCCAGGATTCTTGAGTAGTTACAAGTACAGTGGAGCAAGATTGGAAAAAAGTGATATGTATTGGAAGCCGCGTTTAGCGCACGCGTCATTTATGTTTGTTTTGCTGCACACGGGCATACCTCTCGAGCTTGCTACCCGTTGAAGAGTGAGGGTGTCCACTTCACCGTTGCCCTCTACACTGAGTCAATCGCCGGATGGGGTAAAGCATAGATAGAAGAACAAAATTGACGAAGATTCGGGTTGAAATGAGACCTAGAAGAGAGGCCAACGCAAGAGCATACCAAACCCGAACAGGATAAGACAAACGAATGCCGCCAACAAAGCCGGACAAGAAACCAAAACCAAAGTCCTTAAGCAAGGAAATCCTTTTGTAAGGATAGATCCGCAGGGCGCAAGCTTCAAGAACAAAGGTGAACATAACACAGAAATGGCACACTGCTTTGTGAAAAGAACCCTTCAAAATCAACCACTCAACATCACTGCACTGAGTGCAAAAGTCTAGGAACACCAATACCCACGGGACTCGCGAATCATTGTTTGTGTGGTTCAATCAAACATTAGCACGTTCCAAATATAACCTGATAGAGTGCAGAAGCTTGTTAGTCATAGACCGATGAAAGAATGTTTGGAGCAATGTTAGTGACTGTTAGTGATAGACTGATGGCGCCAACGCATCGTTTAAGACTGTAGGTCTTAAACTGAGGGAGTTCGGAAAGGCTGTCTTTCGAGGCCAAATGAGTGAAGCCTCGCGTTGACCCTATGGCGTTGAGCCACTGGCCTTCGTTCACCTGGAGAACTCACGTTGCCCTATGATGCGAAGCTATGATAAGTGTGGGGCCGGGAGGCTGCGAAGAACAAGATCTTAAAGAAAGCAAAGCTTTCTTTTGGAAGGGAATGGATCTGGGATCAGGTTGATCCAAGATTCTTGGCTTCTGGCAAATACGTGCAAAAACAAGGTGTTTTGAAAGGGTCGACGTCTGATTCGACAACCAACAGGTATACTCAGGAACCATGATTCGGTAATCAAAACTGCTGCTTTCGGTGTCAAATCAATCGGCCCTCTATGGACCTCTCATC
>CAXIVM010002262.1:84951-118250 GCA_964035705.1 Porites rus | reverse complement strand
AAAATCACCAGATGTCGCTTTTGGAATCCTGTTATGGCAAACACACACAAACACATAGAGAGGGAAAGTAGAGAGAGAGGGAGAGAGAGTGCACAGGCCATCAACACATTGCAGCAGCAGTGTTTGTTTTTTTGTTTTTGTCTTTGTGGGTGGTGCAGTGGTGCACTTCATGGAGCCACTTGCTAAGCAATGGCTAGTGAGGAGCCAAACAATGAAGAAGAACCAGAGAAACCATTTGCTTTGAAAATATTTGATGGCAATGTCCTGAGTGGTAGGATCAATAAGCAAGGGCATGCAGAGTGGGACTGGTCAAGGGTGCCAGCTGCTCTGCAAATGAAGGAAGAGAAGGACCACAGGTTTTTGAAAAGAGGCTTCCAAGAGTTTGAAGATGAATTTAGGGTTGCGCAGGTGAGTTTCTCAGAGTTTCACTACAAAGGAAGAGACAGTAGTTCCAGCATTGGCTTGCACAGCATGGAATCCAGGGCCCTATGTTTGATGCTGTGCATCCTGCCCATGAGAAAACAAACACCTGCAGAGTCCAAGAGGCTTGCTATCAACACACTGAAAGTGCTTGCAGACACATGCATGGAAAAGGCAGGTGAGCTGCAGTTTGTTGGGTCAATTTTTGGCACTGACTTCCAATACCATACCCAGCTGGTAAAGTTCTCTCATGGGTGTGCAAGTGGATTTGCTGCTCTTCTGAGCTCCCACAGCAAAGCAGAAGCACTGTGGAAACTGCTTGGGAACAAGCCTTGGTGTGGCCACAAGATTTCTTCTAGCTTGGGTAATGCAACCCTGGTGGACATCCTGCTTTACATCATGTATGCCAAAAGCCACAGGCATTCAGAGGAGATTTGGCTGGACATTGGCAGGTTTCTTTGGCCTCCCATCCTGTACATGTTTGGCAGTGCACTTGAGACATGTGCCACACTGTTGGCAGCCAGGGAGCCAGAGGCAGTTCCTTTGCTCAAGACTCGCAGGTCTGGGAACTTCAAAAGAGTTCCTTCAGTGAACAAACTTGTTCTCCTGAAAAAGGTGAAGTTCAACAAGGCACATCGCAGGCTTGTGATGGCATCCCATGAGGACCTGGTGCCATCTTCCTCAGGAGTTGTTGCAAATGAGCCCCTGCTGGAATGTCAAGAGTACCTGAAACTCTTGAAGGCTTGTTTCAGAACTTGCAACCACATCCAGGTGAGTTGGGACCCTTCAAACTACTCAGGTGATGAGGTCTTTGTATCCACTGTCTGGAGCAATGAATGTGAAAAAGCTGGCTATTTGCCAATTCAATGCTTGCTGCCAGTGACAACTGATGAAGTGGAAGAGGAGTTCCAGCAGCTTGCAGTCCAGAAGCGCATCACAAGAGTTGATGGGTTCCAAGAACTCAGGGCACTGGCCCATGCATTGCTCAGCATTGACAAGAACCTTGACATCTTCTTTTTGCCCAACACCTTGCTGTGGAAGCCTTTGAAGGCCTCCCAGGCCAGAGTTGTCATAGATGGCAAGTTCATGGTGTATGAAAAGCACACAGGGCAGTTGTTGAAACAGATCCCTGATGGCTACAGCTTTGCTTCACAACCCATCTTGATCAGCATATCTGACCAAGGAGGAGTGAACAGAGGAGTGCTGGACTATGCCACCCACTACCTCAAGATGGTGGCTGTCATAGCATTTGACAGCCACCACAGAACATGGAATGACATAAAATCATGCCTGAAGCAAGTTGGTGTCTTCAAAAGCGTTTTAAGCTTTGCCATGTTGTTCAACATCAACTATGGCCCTCAAAACTCCAAGAAATGGTTCAACAAGAAGAAGGCAGCCCTGAAGGAGGAGTGAACAGAGGCAGAGGAGAAGGCCAAGAAAGAAGCAGAGGCAGAGGAGAAGTGGAGGCAACAGGCAGAGGAGCAAGCAAAGAAGCAGGAGGAGGAGAGAAAGGAGAAAGAGGCTAAGGCAAACAGGGACAAACTGCTCAAGCATTGCCAGAAGGAGTTGGCCAAGGGCAAGCAGACCAAGGGCAAGCAGGCAGACTCGATTGAGCAAATGTTTGCAGGTGCCTCTTTTGCAAGGAGGGTGGGGTGTGTGTATGCTTAAGCTGGTCCCTGTGTTCTGGGGTCTTTGTGAACCAAGATATCTGAAAGCAAGCCAGGGCCCTTTGCCCATAAAGCAAGCTTAGGAACACATGTGTGCCCAAGAGGTAAGGTCCACAGCTAGGGGTGTGACCAACAAGGGACCCTGACCCAACCCCCCTAGGTATGGCCCCAAAATATATATACACATCTATATATACACACCTATATATATATTCATAAAGAGGGTTTGTCTACACCAGGGGGTGTGACCCACAGACTAGGGTGTTTGTTACTTGGGGCTGCTAGCAAAGGCTACTATGCAAAGGTTACTATGTAAAGACTACTACGCTATTTGATACTCCAAAGCCATGGGTCCTTGAGAAGGGCTTCTGCTTAGAAGGGTTTGTGGTGGTTTCTAATGACTAGCAAGGGTGCCCTGGGGTCTTTGAGAAGCAAGGTCACCAGACTACAGATGCTCCAAACCCATGGGTTCTTGAGACCACTAGACCAGGGTATATTGGCCAAGCACCCATGTTCCTAGCTCCCAGGATGCTTTGTAATTTGATGAGCACCCTTTTATTAAAGCAACACCCCTATGAAGAGTGAAGGGTGAAGAAGTGCCATGACATGGTCACTGAGGCAGGAAGAAGAAGTAGAAGCCACCTACCAGTTCCTCCACAAGTGGAGCAACCTGGCTGTGAGCATGGGAAACACATAGGGAAAAAAAGGGCAGCATTTCCCCCCTTCCATAGTCTAAAAAGATAGAGAAAAAGGCTTTCCACATTGGTATTTTTGAGAATTTTTGGGAACTTTTTGGAATGTTTTGGAATGTTTGGGAATGTTTTCTAACTTTGTCTAATGTTTGCTAACTTTGTCTAATGTTTTCTAACTTTTGGGGAATGCTGGGTCACCACCCAGGTATGAACCGATGGTCTGGGTGTGGCTGCTTCGCACCTATGCTGCACCTATGCCATGTGGCCTGCAACACATTCAAGTGTCAGCTGGCCTGGAAGTGCACTATAGCTAAGGTATGGTGACAATAGCTCATCATAGACTCATGGCTTGCAGCATGTATGAAAAGGTGTGCAGCATGTATGTGTACAACTGCAACATGTATGTGGAACATGCAATGCCTTCAGGACATATTTTTTTGAGTTTCAGGCTGTGAGTGCAGTGTCAGGGTCAAAGAGTACAGGGACATAGGAACCAAGAGTTTGGCCCACCTGCTCCTGACCCATAGCTCCTCAGCTTATTTCTTTCTGTTACCTTTGTTAGCTGCTGTGCTTGTTGTGTGTGCTGAGGGTACCTACCTTGTTTGTTTGGTTATGCTTCCTGTGTGCAGCCCTGACAACCCAATCCTGGGTGGCTCCTGGCAAACCTGGCAGGAGTGGCTGTGGTGGGTATGGGAGTTTGAAAATGGATGGAAAGAATGGATACCAGCTGCTCAAATGATTGCTTGTTTTGTGGCCCAGTCAGGGCAGCAAGCAGGCCAGGAAGTGGACAGACGTGAGGTGGTGACAAAGACACTGCAGATGCTGGGGCACCTGCACCAGAGACTTGTAGGCTCCCAGCCCTCCTTCCATGAGTTGATGGCTGCCCAGATGGCATACAATAGGCAGAGCAAGTCTGACTGGTACTATGCAACACTTCCAGCATACAGTTTTTTAGCTGCACTGTTTCACCCACAACAACAATCCTACTAGGCCCTGCCCCACTCAGGCTCACAGATTGCTGGATGACCCATTGCTCTATGACACCTCCTTTGCAGAAGGGCTGCACATAAGTAGGGTGACTTAAAAGGGTAGTGTTTGTGTGGGGGGGGGCTTGCACCCTGAGGCAGTGGTGGTTGAGATGGCCACCTGGAACTTGACATGAACCCTTGGAGTAGAAAAGGCTGAGTGTAGCAGCTTCCAATGTGGTTTGTGTCATGTGTGGCAGCAGTGCATGTGTTAGACCAAACCACATGTGAGTGGCCTGCTTTCTCAAGCAACCAAGCCTACAGTGTGGTGGCCCCCCATGGCAAGTGTTAAAAAAGCACAGTGTTTTGACTGCAAATACAGACAGGTCATGCATCCTTGCCAGCTGCTCATTGGGCCACCTGCAACCAAGGCTGAAGAAAACTTCACATAGACCCAGGCTGGGTGCTTCTTGCCTGCACCTAGCTTGGGGATGCACTTGGCTCAAACTCAAGCTGCAACAATCCAATTGGCTTTCAGGAAGGGTCCTATGAGCATGTGTGGCCAGCATATGACCCCCCTGTGGCCAGTTGGTTTGAAGTTGGCCAACTCCCTTACTGGGATGGGCCTGGTGTGGTGCATGTGACTTTGCATTTGAGTGGCTGGTATGACTACAAATCTGACACCCAAGGACTCCAACACATGCTTGCAGGATATATCTCCAGCTCCAAGAAGGTTGCTATCCCTATGGGCCAGGAAATGTTGCTTGCACATTTGGTTGAGCAAACTGGCAAATTGGTTGCAGTAGACTGTGTGACCATACCTGTTTGCCACCTGGGTTTTGCGCCATTGTTTTGCTCAGCCTGGGTGTGGAAAGGCTCACGCAAGAAATGCCTGGACAAGTCATGCTAGTTGCATGGCTTCACTCAGGAATTGTTTGCATTTGGCCATTGGGTTGCAATGAGCCATGTTGCAAGCCAAGGCTGGTGCAGCTGGTGGCCACCCTGTTAGGAGCAATGGCAGTGCTTGGTGAAAATGTGGGTGCTGTCACAGCCAGTAGAGCCAGCAAGCTTTCTTGGTGCCAGCTGTGTGTTTGTCAGTTGCTTTGTCAGGCTGTTGCACAGGTGCCACTCTGGGTTCCAGTGGTGTGTAAAATCACCAGATGTTGCTTTTGGAACCCTGTTATGGCAAACACACACAAACACATAGAGAGGGAAAGTAGAGAGAGAGGGAGAGAGAGTGCACAGGCCATCAACACATTGCAGCAGCAGTGTTTGTTTTTTTTGTTTTTGTCTTTGTGGGTGGTGCAGTGCTGCACTTCATGGAGCCACTTGCTAAGCAATGGCTAGTGAGGAGCCAAACAATGAAGAAGAACCAGAGAAACCATTTGCTTTGAACATATTTGATGGCAATGTCCTGAGTGGTAGGATCAATAAGCAAGGGCATGCAGAGTGGGACTGGTCAAGGGTGCCAGCTGCTCTGCAAATGAAGGAAGAGAAGGACCACAGGTTTTTGAAAAGAGGCTTCCAAGAGTTTGAAGATGAATTTAGGGTTGCACAGGTGAGTTTCTCAGAGTTTCACTACAAAGGAAGAGACAGTAGTTCCAGCATTGGCTTGCGCAGCAT
Organism: Porites rus; assembly: GCA_964035705.1. NCBI lineage: Eukaryota > Metazoa > Cnidaria > Anthozoa > Scleractinia > Poritidae > Porites > Porites rus. The sequence goes on along the minus strand of CAXIVM010002262.1, from coordinate 112,883 downwards.
GGAATCCAGGGCCCTATGTTTGATGCTGTGCATCCTGCCCATGAGAAAACAAACACCTGCAGAGTCTAAGAGGCTTGCTATCAACACACTGAAAGTGCTTGCAGACACATGCATGGACAAGGCAGGTGAGCTGCAGTTTGTTGGGTCAATTTTTGGCACTGACTTCCAATACCATACCCAGCTGGTAAAGTTCTCTCATGGGTGTGCAAGTGGATTTGCTGCTCTTCTGAGCTCCCACAGCAAAGCAGAAGCACTGTGGAAACTGCTTGGGAACAAGCCTTGGTGTGGCCACAAGATTTCTTCTAGCTTGGGTAATGCAACCCTGGTGGACATCCTGCTTTACATCATGTATGCCAAAAGCCACAGGCATTCAGAGGAGATTTGGCTGGACATTGGCAGGTTTCTTTGGCCTCCCATCCTGTACATGTTTGGCAGTGCACTTGAGACATGTGCCACACTGTTGGCAGCCAGGGAGCCAGAGGCAGTTCCTTTGCTCAAGACTCGCAGGTCTGGGAACTTCAAAAGAGTTCCTTCAGTGAACAAACTTGTTCTCCTGAAAAAGGTGAAGTTCAACAAGGCACATCGCAGGCTTGTGATGGCATCCCATGAGGACCTGGTGCCATCTTCCTCAGGAGTTGTTGCAAATGAGCCCCTGCTGGAATGTCAAGAGTACCTGAAACTCTTGAAGGCTTGTTTCAGAACTTGCAACCACATCCAGGTGAGTTGGGACCCTTCAAACTAGTCAGGTGATGAGGTCTTTGTACTCACTGTCTGGAGCAATGAATGTGAAAAAGCTGGCTATTTGCCAATTCAATGCTTGCTGCCAGTGACAACTGATGTAGTGGAAGAGGAGTTCCAGCAGCTTGCAGTCCAGAAGCGCATCACAAGAGTTGATGGGTTCCAAGAACTCAGGGCACTGGCCCATGCATTGCTCAGCATTGACAAGAAACTTGACATTTTCTTTTTGCCCAACACCTTGCTGTGGAAGCCTTTGAAGGCCTCCCAGGCCAGAGTTGTCATAGATGGCAAGTTCATGGTGTATGAAAAGCACACAGGGCAGTTGTTGAAACAGATCCCTGATGGCTACAGCTTTGCTTCACAACCCATCTTGATCAGCATATCTGACCAAGGAGGAGTGAACAGAGGAGTGCTGGACTATGCCACCCACTACCTCAAGATGGTGGCTGTCATAGCATTTGACAGCCACCACAGAACATGGAATGACATAAAATCATGCCTGAAGCAAGTTGGTGTCTTCAAAAGCGTTTTAAGCTTTGCCATGTTGTTCAACATCAACTATGGCCCTCAAAACTCCAAGAAATGGTTCAACAAGAAGAAGGCAGCCCTGAAGGAATTTGAGAAGTTCCATGGCCCACTTTCACCTGACTTTGTGGCATTGATGCCCATGTTTTGTGCAGAAAGGGGTGAGCTAGAGGATGGCAGCATTCACCAAAGGGAAAGGCTGTTCAAAGCCATGTTGGGCATGAAGAGTTGCCAGGTGTGTGGCCCATTAACAAAACTCATGAGATGGTGGTCTTGGTTTGAATGCCACCAGTTCTACTCTGGAGAAGTTTGGTTTACAAAGCTCCTCATGCAATCAACATTGGACCCAGAGGGCAATCTGGCAGATGCAGTGCCTTTTACATTGCCACAGGCTGATGGCCTCACACCACAGCAAGAATTGAGAGAGCTTAAGATAAAACATGGTTCATGGGCACTGGCACCTTCATTGGTGACTCAGGAAAGTTTCTGGCAGAAAACACTTATTTTTGAGCTTGCCAAACCCCTTTGGTCTATGTATTCTTCAATGTCCAAAGAAGTGCAACACCCAAGAGATGTGCTCAGCTTCACCATCAAGATGTCCAATGGTGGGTGGAAGGAGGAGCTAGCCTCCATCATTGCCAATGGCTTTTTTGACACTGCTGTCATCAGGAAGCTTTACTTCACAGAAGGCCCCAGTGAAGAGCGCTTGACAAGGCACAGCAAGTTTGTGGCTCTCCTTCACAAGAGAGCTTTGAGTTTGGTTGGGGCCTACTTGAAACCACCTTATAGATACTCAGGGCTGGGAGATCCTGCCACAGAAGCAGAAACCAGAAAGGTGATGAAAGCTGAGTGGGACACAATCCTCCAGGCAGAGGAATTGAAGGAAGTGTTGGTGCTGGATCACACACATTTCTTGAACACCTCATTCTGCAGACTGAGCTACCTTGCAAATGAAGCTGACTTGGTGGGCAGGTTGACAGGTGCTGCATCCCAAGCTGTCCTCTTGTGTAAGGCTGCCTGCAGGCACTTGGGGGACACAGTGGTGGTGGAGAATAGTCACCAGCAGGCCAAAGATTTATTGCGCAGTGCTAGGCACAAAGTTACTTCAAGGCTGGGAAAATTCCATTCCATCATCAAGAGCACTGTGCTGAAAGGGAGAGGTCTTGACTACTTGCAAGTGGAAGATGCAAAGAAGGCTACTGCCAGCATTTCAAAGAATGCCAACATGTCTGTGGTGAAGGCAACCCACCCAAACAGCCATAAGATGCAGAAGAGGTTTCAAGAGGTGATGAAGTACAAGGCTTTCAGGCCCAACTTCACATGGCCATCAACTACACAGGAATCATTGTTTGCTGAGGCAGCCTCTTTGGAACTTCTTTTGTCAGAGACCTGTCTTGACATGGTGCGCGCTGATGGATTGAATTCAGCTACACTCACCTGCCTAGTTGGAAAGCCAGGCAGCATACTTGCAAACAGGGTTGAGTCTAGGGTTCTCATGGTGCTTGCAGTGGCACCACTTAATTTCCTCTCCTGGGAATTGGAAGTGGTTGCCAGCAATGAAGAGAGTGGCTTTGTTTCCTTCCAGTTGTGCAGGGCAAATGCTACCACTTGGCATTCTGTGACTGAGCTTGATGACTGGCTCACCATTCCCTGCATGCCAAAGTTGCAGAACAGGTTTGGACCTTTGCTTTATCAGCAGTGCAGTGCTGCCTTGCCACTGCCAGAAGCCATGGTGGCATCTGGGCTCAGCCTGCCTGTGGCCCAGTGCTTGGTTGTTTTGAAGCACTATGGTGTGCAGCCTGCTTCAAAGAAGAAGGCAGACCTGTACCAGCAAATTATAGAGTTGTTCCTGGACAACCCAGAGGAGCAACAGCAGGCACTTGCAAGATCAGATCTGAAACAGCAAAAGCAACCTGGTGCTGCACCCAAACATATGTTTCTTGTTTTTCATTTTTTGTAAGCCACTGAGCTAGTCACTGCCAGGAGGCCTATTGTAGAGTCACAATGTTTGCATACAGATCCACTTCAGCAATGCCAAGGCAGGATGGAGATGATGAAGATGCAGATTTGTCTGAGATGGAAGATCTTTTGGACCAGGTGGAAGAAGCTGGAAATTTGGCAGACCCAGATATCAAACAGGAAAGGCAAAAGGTCAAAAGGGCAAAGAAACAGAAGCAAGCAAACCAGTTGTTGCAACAGAGTGCTAGAGGGAAGAAGGGGAAAGGGGAGAGGAAGAGGAAGAGGGAGAGGAAGAGGGAGAGGAAGATTTGCACAGAAAGTATTTGGCAAAGGGAAGGGTAAACAGAAGACAAAACCAGAGAAACCTGGAAACCCTGCTGGTGATCATGCAGAATCCTCGAGTGGTTCAAAAGGCAATGCTCAAGCCAGCTCTGCTGCTCCAGGCAAGGCTGGAATTGACCCAGGTGTTCCAGAAAAAGCTGAAAGCACTCCAGATGGCCCACAGCTTGGCAAGACTGCCAGCAAAGAGCCTGAAAGTGCTGCCATAGTAGGGCCTACAGGTGCTGATGCTAGTGAGGCAGATGCAGAGGGGAAAAAAACAGAAGAAAAGCACTCCAGCTCCCAAGCTGCATGAAAGCCCACACCATTTGCTCGATGTTCTGGCACCACCTGGTGCAAAGCTGACCTTGTCCACAGCAGACCACAGATTCATTGTGTCCTTCAAAGCTCAAGCCATGTGTGTGGAGTGGTCCTTGCCCCTTGGAGCCAGAAGTCTTACTCCAAAAGGTTCTCCCAAGAGAGCTGGCAAAGCAGTCTTGAAGATGTTCATGCCTATGCGTGGGGAAAGTGGAGCAGGATCCAGGAAAATTGGATCCAGCAGTGCTCACTGAGCTGGATGAATGGGTGCAGCAGCTTCCACAACCCAAAAAGTATGGGAAAGTGGACTAAGACCTGGACAGTTAGGAGTGAGAAAAGCATTGCTGCTTGTGCGCTAGGGACGCAGTGGAGTGGAGAATTTGTTTGTGATGAATGTAGGGTGAACCAGAATTTTTTGATGTTCCAGAATGTTTCTTGATGTTCCAGAATGTAAGGGAATGTTTCTGACTTTTTGGAATGCTGGACCTGACCCTGCAGCCTCTTCTAAGACGTGCCCTTTGAAGATGATCCCTAAGCCCACAGATGAACACAGACCTGCAAGCTAGACGATCAGTGTGCACAGTGACCAGAGCGCACCTGGGTGGAACCACGCCAGGAGACAGAGGTCTAGATGTCTAGGAGTGTGAGTCACCAAACAGAGATCCAGAGAGCGCACATCTGAGAGCACAGTCACCAGAGCATGTGTCAGGTGAGCGAATTCACACAGTGCAGTGCCTATCACGAACTCTGCACGTCGAGCTTCACCAAGCACTGTGCCTGCCACGAATCTGCGCGTCGAGGTTCACAAAGTGCTGTGCTTGCCACGAAATCTGCACTTCGAGGTTCACCAAGTGCTTTGCCTGCCACGAAATCTGCGATTGCCATGTCGCGACAACAGGAGGAGGAAGCCGCGCAGGCCGCATGCTGCGGCGCAGCAGTGGCAGTGGCAGGAGCACCAGCAGCAGCAGCAGCAGCAGCAGCAGCAGGCGCATGGCAAAGCTGGTTTCAGCAGCAGCAGCTGCAGCAGCAACAGCAGCAGCCGCCGCAGCAGCAGCAGCAGCCACAGGCGAAGAAGCGCCGGTGTCCAACAAGCAGGATACAGTTACAGCGAGAAGAAGGCCGCTTCGTGGACAAGATCGAGGCCAAAGAGAAGGCTGAGAGCCGACTGAGGACTGGGACTCTCCCCTCGCCCTCGTCGTTGCTTCATTGTTGAACGCAATTGTGAACGGCTGCGGAAGAAGTATCGCAGCGACATGGATGCGGGGCCACTCAGTCTCAGACTTTGTCATTGACAAGCGGTGCCGGGATGGCACCAGCATTGTTTTGCCAATTTTTATTGATGGTGACACAGTCAGGCGCTTCGCGAGTCGCTTTTGCAGAAGCACAATGCGGAGTTGGATGTCGGAGGGCTCAACTTCGACAGCTGACAGCTATAAACAACTGCTCGCCGCTTATTGTCAGTTATGAGTTATGAACATGCAACTTCATGAGGCCCAGCATGAGGCACTTGTGAAGCAGCAGAGCGCTGCTTTGAAAGCCGGGGGCTCAACTTCGACAGCTGTAATATAAGTTCGCCGCTTGTTATCAGTTGTGAACATGTAACTTCACGCGGCCCAGCATGAGGCACTTGTGAAGCAGCAGAGCGCTGCTTTGAAAGCCGGGGGCTCAACTTGGACTCATAAGGCCCAGCGTGAGGAACTTGTGAAGAAGCAGGGCATTGCGTTGGACGCCGGGCGACTTAGAATGAACTTTTTTGTGAGAACGAATCGTTGACACATTTCAGTTCCTGTTGAGTTGCTCCCTACTGGTAAGTGTCAGGCTCAGCGCGACAAGCTCATGACTCAGAGGCAGGAAGATCTTGAAGCCAGCGACTCAGACGGGAAGTGCTGCCCACTGGCATTTAGCATTTTATAGCCTGGTGATGTCAGTCGCAGCGAATCGACCTCTTGATGACCCACGAGCAAGACATGGAGGCCAAGTCAGACGATCGACAAGCCAAACTCCAATCTAAGTATCTAAGTCAAATCTTTGGCGCCGAAAGGAGTTGGACAAGGAGCGTCGCAAGAAGATGGAAGCCGGGCAACTCTCTAAATGTCTAGTCTTGGCGCCGGGATGGCGCCGCTATAGTTGAAGCTGTCAGGACAAGCTGGAGCAGCTTGGCAGGCCAGGCAACTCAGACCTTCTCTATTCAACTTTGGTGGCGCCGGGATGGCGCCGCTTTTACAAAACCTGGCTAACTGTGTGGAAATTCACGACGTTAGTCGCAGCGAGAGAAGCATTCTGAATGAGGTGGAGGCGTGCACACTTTCACTACCCCTGTACTCATCAGCGCCGAGATGGCGCTGATTTCCTCCACTGTATTATATCGGCGCCCTGATGGCACTGATGTCACTAGCTCCATTTATATCAGCGCTGAAATGGCACTGATTTCACCCTGCCAGGAGCTTCAGGGCAAGATGCCGCGAAACCATCAAAGAAGGCCAAGGGCCCACCAAAGAAGAAAAAGAGGAAGGGAGCGACAGCGACTAGGTCAGCGTGTCACACACTTGTCCGCGCAGGCTGCCGTAGGATCTAGGCGGGCGGCTTTGGTCCAGCAGTTCAGCGATCTTCCCAATCTCAACAAGATCCTTCAATCAAAAACGTTTCAGTGGATAGATCAATATCATGCCTATATCTATTTCCATCCGCCCACAGATCCTACGGCAGTGTGGCACTGTCGTTGCGCGAAGGCGGAAAATCTGAGCCTTGCGACGCTAAACTCAATATTCGGGCGCCGTGGGCCGTGATGGCACGACGATTTAAGAATTGAGGCGCCGTGATGGCACCTCGTTTATGGTTTCTTTCGATGTACCCTTGCCCTCAATTTTGCCAAGGAGCCTGATGGAGACAATGCTGATGGAAGTGACGAGCCATGTCCTCAGTCAGATTTCCGCCCATGTCAGAACATCTCTTCGCAAGTTCAGCCAAAGCTTCCAATTGAGCTGCCGTGGACGGTGCCATCCCGGCGCCGACTCAATGACTGAGGTTGAGGCCAAGCCTGAAACGCTGGAACCTTGCCCATCCATCAGAACCCCCTGCTTAGCCTTCTGTATGTCAGTGTCCTCTCAATATAACGCACATGAAGCTTCAAAGATGAGGCTCGCACTTTCCACAAGACGGAGACCAAACTCGCCATTCCATGCTTCGGGGGCCTCAAGCGGTGTTGGACCAAAACTTGGAATGGGAAAGGATGGGTGTGACAGTGTGATGCTTGAGGATGTATAGATGGATGCAATGAGTCATGGATGCAGTCAGTGAGGTTCAACGTGTTCAGACTGGATGGGTGTGAAAGTGTGATGCTTGAGGATGGATAGATGGGCGCAATGAGTTATGGATGCAGTCAGTGAGGTTCAACAGGTTCAGACTTATGCATTGCAATGAACGTGGAGAGCAAAAGCCATCTCGGCATTTGGCTCAGTGAAACTATCGCAGCGTCGCTGGGCTACTGGTGCCATCTCGGTGCCAGCGCTCTTGCTTTATGCTTGATTGGTCACATGTATTTTTGTGATTTCTGGATGGATGCATGGATGGTGATGAGGATGATCAGACAAGCTTGTAAAACAAACCAACAGCCTGATTGAGCAGATGCCATCTCGGCATCTGGCTCAGTGAGCAAACCAGAAAAACGTTCACTGTTTTTGCGCTTAGAAACGTAAATCCAGTGAGTTTCAAACGCATGACTGAAACGCCAGTTAGAAATTCCAAAAAACATATTCATACATCTCATCAACATCCATCTTCCATCATTTCAAAACATCTTCATACATTTCTCAAAAGCCACCAACATCCATCTTCCTTCACTCATTTGAAAGCAACTTCAATTTTTCCATAATTGTGCTGTGGCCCCAGCGCCCGTACTAAGAAAAACCAAGTACGTAGCAGTGCTGGTACCAAAAGGTGTATGGGTGCGAGTTGCTAGCTGCAACGCTATGCTCATAAGCCATTTCCAAGTGCAGCTGCTAATTCACGCGCTGCCAGTGAAAGCAGGGGGGTGTTGAAATATATACATCACCTGATGCTAGGGTTTTACGTGTGGTCCCGATTTGCAGCGTTGCAGCTCAAAGGAGAAAAGGTGCTCTTGTAGTTTGCGTAGCTGAGCGGTAATTTGACTATATATAGTTTTCAGTGGCTGAGGCGGAAAATGCAATTTTTAGAGCGCGTCATGTCTCAGGTTGCAGCAGCAAAGCAGTCGGCTGCGGCATTGGCTGAGGTTTGCGTGTTTTGAGGTCTGGGGGGTTGTGGACTCACGGGGTGTGCAACTTCTTGACTCGATACGCTTTGCGTTTTTTCCGGAAGGGTGTGACTAGTTACGTTCCGAGCTTTAGCGCGCATTATGATGTGATGGTTTAGACGTATGAAGACCCTCCTCTTATCTCTTATGCGAGAGCCATTTCGATCACACATGTCTTATGGTTGCTTGCAGCCATGCAACGGCATAGTTTCACTCGTTTCCTCCGCAGGTCCGCAGGTCTTCATTTTTGCAAAAGCTGGATTGTCTCAAATCCAGACGCGCGTTCAAAAGACATACTGTAAGACCAGTGAGAGGCTATACTTCTGGGCGCTGCCTGAAACAGTTGAAGTGACGCTGTCAGGTGGAGCATGCCGTTGGCGCTCGCAGCGTGCCAAGTACGACAACATTGCGGGTGCAGAGCGCAGGCCTTCATAAAGCTCGACTGGAATTGTTGGTTGACGTTTGGGTTATTGGGGTCGATTCCGTTGGTGCGGTGCTGCCTCATCATGTTGATGCAGCACTGATAGGTCACCACATCAACGTGAAATGTTGTGTGCGCACAGGTGTTCAATGGCACATGCGAGCCCCGTGCGTGTCACCAGGTCCGCCTTCGGATGCCAGGGTTTCCTCTGGCCACCGGGTGGTTGACTCAGAATGAATTTTTCATTGTAACAGTCTTTCATTGGAGAGAGCCTGTTTTCAAATTTAAAAAAGTCAAGAAACCAAAAACAGTCAGTCCCAAAAGTCAGATCAGAAAGTTTCAGAGAATATAAAAAATCAATTGCTCAGATCCGACTTTTTCCTTTTTCTGATTCTTTTGGTACATTTTATTCCCGAGAGCGTCTGCGAAGGGTTTCTCGTAAAAAAGCATCTGTAGAACTACGTCTCATCTACATCTTCACATCTTCACATCTGAACATCTACATTTGCGCATCTACATCTCTGCTCATCTTCATATCTGCATCTACATCTCTGCTCATCTTCACATCTTCACATCTGCGCATCTTCACATCTTTACATCTACATCGTCACATCTTCACATCTGCGCATCTACATCTTCACGACATCTTCACATCGGCGCATCTCACACCTGCGTATCCTGTCGCTCTTCTTTTCTTTCTCTCTGAAGGCCGGGGGCGGTGCCGCCGGAGCACCACGAAACGCAACCCTCTGCGGAGATCGCGCGTGTCGAGGGCGCGAAATGCAGGTGAGATTACTTTTTTGCCCGGTCTGGCGCGACCCTCTGCGGAGATCGTGCGCGTCGAGGGCGCGAAACGCAGGTGAGATTGCGTTTTGGCCCGGTCCGGCGCAACCCTCTGCGGAAATCGCGCGTGTTGAGGGCGCGAAACGCAGGTGAGATTGCGTTTTGGATTTGTTCCGGGTAACCCTCTGCGGAGATCGTGCGTGTCGAGGGCGCAAAATGCAGGTGAGATTGCGTTTTGGATTTTTCGCGGGCAACCCTCTGTGGAGATCGTGCGTGTCGAGGGCGTGAAATGCAGGTGAGATTGCGCTTCACTTTTGGAGGAAGTCTCGTACGAAACGCTCGTTTTGGAGACTTGGCGCTTCACTTTTGGAGGAAGTCTCGTTCGAAACGCTCGTTTTGGAGACTTGGCGCTTCACTTGTGGAGCTGGTGGCCAGTTTGTTGTGCAAATGTAGTGCGGGAAAGAGCTTTTCGGAGCTGGACTCAGAAGTGGCCAGTTTGTAGTGCAAATGTAGTGCGGGAAAGAGCTTTTCGGAGCTGGACTCAGAAGCGGTCAGTTTGTAGTACAAACGTAGTACGGGCAACAGCGTTGCAGAGCTGGACTCAGGAGTGTTTGCTTCTAGTGCTTAGATGGGCTGGGGTGTTGTTAACTAGTTAGCAAAGTTCAGGTTGTTATTAACTTTGTATTAACAGCTTGTTAACATATTACTAACATGATCATAACCCATTGTAATGTGTTAGCAAAATTAAAGAAGTTATTAAGTCTTAGCAAAAGTTAGCTAATTGTGTTAGTTTTCTTAAACTGTTATGAAAGTTATTAACAGTTAGCTAATTTTTGGCTTTACTTACACTATTGAAAAAGCTTGAACTGCTATTGACTTTTTCTTTCATAGGCAAAGTTTTTTCTTAGTTGTGTGCAAGTTAAACAAGCTTTGCAGCATTGCATGGCAGGTTACCAGCCTGGCCAAAAAACAATGCAAGCCAAGGTTTTGCAAATCCCTTTGTGCATTTTTTCAATACAAGAATTGCTTGCTGGTGTCAAACCAAAGCATTTGCAACAAACAACTAAGAAGCTGCAACCATTGTTTAGGGTTTACATTGTTCTTGAATGTTGACAACCAAACACTTGTTTCTATACTAGGCGGTCCAGTCCAACCACCCAAGCAGCACATTGGAGAAGGTGCTTTTGCATTTGTTTGTTTCTAGCCTTGAGGGCTTTCATTTCTTCCATTGTTTGTGTTTTCATTTTGCACAATTCTAGGATTTGTTTGGCCCAAAGCACATCATCATTGTCCAGACAAGGATGGCTGAAGAAACACATTCACCCTGTGACAAGTCTGATGCTTCTGGCAGCCCTTGCAATGCAGAAGATGATTTCAAAGGAGTGATCCTCACCTACAAAGTGGAGTTGAGCTTTAATGGCTCCAAGCGTGTCACCATCCCAGACACCTACATTGTGGAGGACATTTGGTCATTACTGTGCTCAAAGGGGTGTTGGTTGTTTTGAAGTTTATTTTTGTCATTCTACACACCTGCAATAAGACATACTTCAAAAGCAGCAAATATGCAGGACCTGAGTGGGCAACCCTTTTTGAAGATTCAGGGCAGTGCACCATGGCTTTCAAGATTGGTCTGCAACTGCTCTAGTAGAAAGAGTGCACTTGCCAATGGAAACAAGATCTCTGAGCTGAAGAAGATGAGGAATGGCAAGCTGCTTGCTGCAAAGGGTGATGGCAGCAACATCACTGACAGAAAGGCAAAGGCAGAGCAGCTGGTTGAGATCGAGGTTGGCAACACATTGGTCAGCATTCTCTGCCATGGGAAGAGGTCATTATCTGGAGACCTTCTGGTCATGCTCAAGGAAGATCAGTTGTCTGCAATCTTTGACTTCTTGCAGCCTGATTGCCATTCTGATGGTGGTGGCAAAAGGTCCTACCAAAAGAGTGGTAGATTTGTGAAGAAGGTTGACAAAAATGGTTGATGCAAAAGCATCCTGCAAGCTGAGCTGCTGGTGCCAAAAAATCTGAGTTTTGGCCCAGAGATGTTTTGTGCATTTTGTACTCAAAGGCATGTGTGTCAATCTTCTTTTGCTTGGCTGCAAGCAGCCTTTAAGGGCTTTCATTTTCATTCTTGAATGCAGAGCTTGCCTGTCAGGGCTTTCATTTTAACTTTGCACATTGTTTTCAAGATACAATAGTATTTGGCATGGCAAAGCAGCTTTCCAAAAACATATAGCTATGTCATCATCTTGCTGCAGGCAGGATATGAAGGGTTTGTGTGCAACAAGATTGCAGTAATGAGCATAGTCAGGGGCCACCAAAAAAGCTGGCTAGACTGCATCCCATGTTTGCATGCATTGGAACAACAAGGTGTCAACTTGTTACCTTTGTAGGAGCTCCACATTTTGAGCTGCTTTGCAGCCATGGCATTATCTGATGAAGTGAAGCATGGAATTGATGAGCTTTTGAGCACTGCCTGCCCTCTTGGTATAAATGTTCGATTGCAGAGGGTTTTGGGAGCATTGGAGGCAGTGGGCCTGGTGCACTGTACTACTGCATGTCCAGCCTCTTTCATGTGCCACCCCCACAACAGGGGTTCATCAATGGTCAACCCTTTCAACTGCCATAGAAAAGGCACTGACATTGTTGCTGCTGGTGTGGAAGCTGATTTGTTGCCACCCAACTCCTTGGCAATTGAGCTGGCCTTGGACAACAGTGCTAGAGAAGGCCAAATTGCTGCAAACATCAAGATGATCAAGGATTCCAAAGGGCTTTTAGCTCCACTTTCTGGTCATGAGCGCTACCTGACTATAGCCAACAGCCACTTTGTGCAGTGGGCCAGAGCTGTTGATGCTGGCTGCAAAGGACCAGATGGGAGCCAACCCACAGTCAGTGCAGATTTGAAGGATCTTTTGGTGAAAGGATGGTCTTGGAAGATCATCTCAAATGAAGCTGAGAGGCTATGGCCCACTTTGCCTGCATTTGCAGCAATGGCTATGAATAGCCACAATAGCACACAAATTGCAAGCAATGAGCTTGAGTGCATGATGCAGCTAGCAGAGCTGTATAGAGGAGGAATGAAAATGGATGAGGCAGTCCTGGCTGTGAGGCACAGTGCACCTGCCTGCAAGCACTATTTGGAAGATGTTGCATACTTCTGCAAGATGTACAGTGGTGGAGACTCCTTTCCATTGCTGAAGTGTTTGGACACCTATTGTGCCTTGTATGTTCATAACAATGTTCAACCTATTTTGTGTGTTTGTGAGTGAGTTTTGCTACAGCATTGCTAACCAGTGTGTTTCTGATTCTCTCTATGTGTAAATCTACTACCACTTGTGTGGCCCAGTCACACACCATCCTAGGCAAAAACCATGGCCACTCCTTGATGCTGGGTGAGGAAATGATGAATCACTTGGCCATGTATGACTTCAGGCTACCAGGACAATCCATGGCTCTGACAAGGATTGGCCTTGCAGCTGTGATGCTCATTTCCAGAAAGCATGCTGATGGCTTCTCAAGGCTCCTTTTCAAGAGTGACTTTGACAAGCTCAAAGGCAAGGATACCACCAGAAAATTGGATGAAATGTTTTTTACTCTTTGGAAGCAAGCATTGGGGGCAGGGGTGGCACCTGATGTGGGCTACATTTGCTGGGGGAATGCAGCTGTCAGGATGGTCTTGCATATCTTGAACAAAGAAAAGGTTGCCAAACAAGAGGTTTACAAGTCCTTTGGGGAGATTGTTGAGCTGTTCTCACAGGAGCTGAATGGCAGTGTGAGGGTGACCACACACAGTGAACCTGCAGGGGGGTCAGCTTCTGCAGGCTCAGCTGTCAAAGACCTCCTCAATTGCTCCAGCCAAGAGGTTGCCTTGTTTCAAAATGCTCACATTCGCATTGGAGACAAGTACTTTGCTTGCATCAAAACTTGTTGGTGTTTCCCAGCTTGCTTTCTGCTGGCTTTCCCTTGTTGTCAACCAGCATCCTTATTTGTTTGTGTTGTCAAGATTGAGGTATTTTGGTTTCACCTTTGCTGTTGCTCAACACACTTGCTCTATTCAGATTGTTGCAGGTACACACACCATGACTACCCAGACCAAATCTTTATCCTGAAAGCTGTGGATGACAAGAAGGCAACCTTTCAGCATGTGCCCTTATTTGCTGATGCTTTGGTGGTTACTGAAGAGCTGACATCATTGAAGAAGCGGAGGGCAACAAAGAAAGAGCCCACTGCACTTTGCCCAGCAAAGCTCACCACAGACAGGCTACCACACAACCTTGAGATGGTGCAGAAGGAGGTTGACAAGGTTCAGGCCACTGCACTGCTCATGGAGGCCTATATGAACAACAAAGTTGGTGATGGTGTGCTGGCTTTTGTTAGCAATCCTTCCAATTTGGCTGTGCTCAAGAAGGTCAAGAAGAAGGAGATCAAACTTTTCCCCATGGGCACCTGCTCACTTGTGCCAGTCAAAGACCAAACAAAGATCTTGGAGAAGGCAAAGCATTGTGTGGCATGGTACAAGACAAAGCCTTACCAGATACAACCATTCAAGAGCTTCAACAATTTTGCAAAGCCAGAAGAGACAGGAACCTTGTGTCCCTACTATTGGGTCAGGAGTTCTGGTGATGATGAGGAGATCAGTTTGAAAATGGCATGGGTGGAGTACAGGGGATTGCACATCCCTATTTTGGAGAATGAAGAGCCCATCGAACCAAAAACATTGCTGCTCAAGAGTTCTGACCCAGATGAGGTCTTTGGCAAAGGCCCTTCTGCCAAGAAGGCCAAGACTGCTTAGGCAGTGTGTGCAGTATGTACAAGAGAGAGATTGGTGAAAAGTCTCCTTTGTGCATATGTAGTTTTGCTGTTTGCTGATGTAAGGTACAAGAAGATTGTCATGCCAGTCAATTTATATGTGTGATCAAGCCTTGAGGGCTTTTGTTTGCTATTCAGCCTATGAGGCTTTCATGTGATTTATTTTTTACAATCAGTTCATGACAACTTTCTTGTGTAATACAAGCATCCTCATTTGATGTGTATGTGTGTAGCAGCTAGCAGTTTTTCAAAACAATGGTGATGAGACACAAAAACACAATCAAAAACAGTTAATCAAACACAGTTTGGTTGCAATAGAACTAACAGTCTTTGATGTGACTCAGCCAAGCGCTTCACATGTATCTACATCAGGTATGGTTTACACTTATTTGTTCTTTTCACACTTTATTTTGCTGCCATGAAGAGAGCTGGTGCTGAAGAAGCCCCATGGAGGGCTCAGAGGAAAAGAATCAAGCTACCCCAGCCTGGAGAAGCTGACCAGGTGATAGCCAATGACCTTTGGCTTGTATGTGGCATTGTTATCTATTGTATTTTTGATGTATTGCTTTAATCATTTTGGTGTACATCTAAGACTCATTGCCAACCAAGGACAACAAATGTGCAGATGATACTACCCAGAACATCTCTGATGATGTATTCAGCTTTTTGACCAGTTTTGCAAGCAAGATGGATGAGAACAACCTTTGGCCTTCAGAAGAAGAAGATGATGATGCACCCAGACCATCATCAGCAACAGCAAAGCAGTCTCCTCCTTCACCACAAATCCCAGGTGCAAAAGCTAAGGCTGCACCCCCTATGCCTTTGCACCCTCCAGACTATACAGTGCCTCTTGCACCTACTACAGCTCAGGTCTCTTCATCTAGTGGGTTTTTGTGTGCTACATCATCTTCAAGCTCTAAGTTTGCTCCTGGGCTGCCATTGGCTGCCCAACAAGACTTGAGTGGAACTACTCCAGTGAAGCTAGTTTGCAACCCCAGTGAGATGAAGAAGTTTCTATATGGCACTCCAAGCAAGGTGCCTTCTCAGGACCAAGCTTCAAAATGATAATGTATGTTTATGTTAAAGATGGATTGAAGCTGTGACACCAAGTTTTTGGTATGTCCATATGTAATGTCCAATTGTTCAGTTTTGTTTGCAGGACCCTACAGAGTGGGTACCTCCTTCTAATGGTGGAGGATGGTTCAGAAAGATGGGTGGCCTCATTGTTGCCTGGAGGCTTGGAGAGGTTCACAGGATGAGGCGCCTTTTACAAAGATGGGAATGCATTCCTTTGATGCAGGATTGGACTAACAGCTTACTTGCTCATGTGAAAGAACATGGGTGGCCAAAAAACTTAGATGGTGAGTATGGACTCACCACTAAGTATTGAGTTGACAAAGTAGTTTGCAGGAGTCAAAAAGACTTGTTGGTTGATATCTACAGTAAGCCATTTGCAGTGTCGATCATTGTTGTATATGTAAATATATCTTTCAGAAATTGGTTTTGCGCATATCAAACCTTTAATCAATTAGATAGATTTGGTGTTGTTCAGTTTGTCATGACAAATTGAAATCAAGACATTTCATATTTCAATTTGCCATGACAAATTGAAATGCAAACATTTTGGATTTCAATTTGTCATGGCAAATTGAAATCCAAAAAGTTTGCATTTCAATTTGTCATGGCAAATTTAAAAATAATCAGCTTTCTATATAAATATAATGTAAACTATGTTGTGTTTATTGTAGATCAGTAAAAATACAATATTCTAGTCTTAACATTTTGTAAAATCAGCACTTGATGCTTTCATTACATTTCATTCTTAACAGCACTTGGTGCTTTCATTTCTTTAAATAATCAGCACAAAGGTGCTTTTGTGTTCTTTATTTTCATAGGCAGTTATACTGAGGAGGTACCTCAATCAACTGAATGTTGTGTCATGGTATTTGAATTAACACCAAAGCTTTTTGTATCTCAAGCATTAGCACTGTACTGGAATTGTAAATGTGTGGAGATGGAGGAAAAGTTTGTCATGTTCTTCCAGCATTTGGAGATGAAAGTGGATATGGCACATTCACATGATGATGCTGAGTGTCTCAGTGTGTGGGTGGACAATGAATTTGTCTATGACTCAGTGTGCAAACCACATTGGGCATATATGGAGCTCCTACAGAAGGATTGCATGTGTGCAAGCACGCATTTCAGTTGAATGTTACAGAATAGTGTATGTGTTTATTTTGCTAAGTGTTTAGAACTGTTTGGTCTTTGATTGCACCCCTGAGGAGGCAGAACACTTTGTTTCGACGCTCAGCTTTTAGCTGCATAAGTTTAACTTTATGTGTTGGTGGTGCATAGTCTTTTGGCTATTCTTTTGTATGCAGATCTTTTGCAATCCAAGGATGGTGGCTGCAGATCCTGTGCTGGGTAAGCTGTTTCAATCTTACCTTGTGGTGCAAGGCATGCAGATGTTTGGTGCTTTCAAACACAGGAAAGTCATCTCACCCAGTGGCATGTTTACTCCTTGCAGCAAGCTCTGACCTGAGCACTTTCGACTCCAACAGAGACAAAAAAGGTGTGATGAAAAAACATGTAGATCATCAAGTACTTTGCTTTACATTACAATAAAAGCAATTGAATGTGCTTTGGTTTTCACATGTTGCAGCAGCCTGTGGGGCTTTCACTTTTGATGTTTCAATGTACATTCTGCTAAATATGTCGTCTTTGAAATTTCAACACCTTGGCATCAACACAGTGGTCCAATCTAGTTGATGTTGCTTGTAAGCTTTAGGCCCAAAGGGGTATTTGAGGCCATTTTAGACCTTGGATCTGTAGAGAACCATGGCTTCTTGGAGTGTTGAAGACCTTGTGAAAGAAATCACAGACATGGAGCTTATCTCCAAGATGAACAGAGGTAGTGAACTTCTACCAAAGATGAAAGATGCTTTGAAATGCAAGGTTGATGCTGCTCAAATGCTTTCACCATCAAGTTTTGTCACACTGACCAGCACCTTGCAAAAGAGCGCCTTGCCTGAGGATATCAAGAGTGAATTGGTGACATGCTTGGAGGAAAAAACTGCAGCTTCAATTCAGGGGCCAACAAGGCTGCAGACGACACCTCAAAGTATGACAATGTCTTTTAACTACCTTGCCAAGAATGAATGGCAACAAATTCTTGATGGGTGCAATACCATCGATGCTGCTTCCATTTTGATCAAAAGGATGAAGAAGTGTGGGCTGAGAAGCTTGAAGGAAGATACAAAGAAGCACATGACAGCCTTTCTTGTCTGCCTCCAAATGAATTCCACCAAGACCCTTCCTCCAGCTGCTGAGATGTACAAACTATCCCAGTTTGTTCATGACACCTTCATTGCCTGTGGTGTTCAACCATTGCACGGTGGTATGGCCAAATATCCTCCAAGTCCTTTTGACATTGGAGAGGCACTTTGGTTACAAGTTTTGGTGCATGTGCATTTGTGACAGTGTAACTTTGTTGAATCATTGTTTTATCACATTGTTGTGACTGTGCTTTGGTGAAGGTCACACTGCCTTAAAACAGCTGTGTTTATGTTTGATAGTATTTTTATGTGTGTTTTCAAATCCTGTGCAGGCATTCTTGGAGGCTTGCTATGAGCCTGACAATTGGCCTTTGAGATCACCACCTGACATTGTGGCAAATGTGGGCACCATTGTCAAACAGGTTAAGATCAGGGTGAACTCCAAAGACCTCAAGAATGTGCCAACACCTCAGCAGGCTTCATCTTCAAGCACTATGGCAGGGGGTGTGGATCACTTCATGGGCATTGGCTGCAAGCTTATGAGTATGCTCATGGACCAGGCAAAAGCCTTAGATGCTTTGAAGAGTCAGCAAGTGAACAATGACCAAAATGGATTGCAATTGGCAAGGTCTTCTTCACATCAATCTCTTGAATCGCCTGAGTCCAATCCATCAACCATAGATTTGCTTAACAGGAAAGTGTTGCCTGTTGAATCAAAAGAACCTCTACCTCTTCCTGCACCTTCTGCTGAGCATGAGACAGAGGGTACTCCTGAGGAGATTGCTGAAGACAAGGCCAATGACCAGAAGTCCCTTGAAGATTATGAGATGGAAGCACATGATATGCTTACCAAAAGGCAAGCAAGAGCAATCGATGCAGTGATGAAGAGGCCAGCCTCAAAAGCAGCCTCACAAAAGGCAACACATGTGCCAAAGAAGAAAAAGAGCAGTTCCAAGGATGATGACATGCCTTCAAAGAAGCTGTCACCTGAGTTCAAGAAAGGAATCTATGGATGCCTGAGGTGCAGGGGCAATGTCAAAGGGTGCTCTACATGCTGGGAGCCCTCATTTCAAGGCCAAAGGTTTTCCAGCAGATCTGAATGGAGCTCATTTGTGCAGAAGAAGTCTTTGAAGGCTAAGAAAAGCAAGTGAAAACACTTGCCTTCATGCAGGGGTTCCATGGCAAATGCCAATGCTTTGTGCACTTGGCAGGGGTGCTGAAAAACCAATCTAGTTTGCATTTGGAACACATGTGCAGTGCAATTTTGTGGTTAGCTGTGCCAAGGCCATCTTGACCATGTCTGATGTATGTTTGGCATGGTTTGTTTGCAGTGCTGTCAGAGCTTTCATTTGTATGCAAGCCTTTGGGGCTACCATGGTTTCAACTTTTTTGTTTCAATTCAGGCCCAAGCCTCAACTAGCATGCAAGCCTTTGGTGCTTCCTCTTTCAACTTTTTTCACTTCAGGCCCATGCAGCCATGCAGCCCCATGCAAGGGTGCTCAAGAGTGTACAGCTCTGTTACAGGCATGCAATCATTCTTACAAGTGTCTTGACATGCATATTTTCACAAGTATTGTGTTTACCAAACCAAGTGAACATAGATTTGCTTTCTTTGGGCAATGCCAGACTTTGCTAAACTGCAAAGTTTCAGACAAAGGGTGCCTTTCTGTAGCCAATCTGCACTGGCAGCAATTCTTACACTTGCCAAAGAGGAGGGCATTCCTGAGTGCCACAAAAGGAAAGATATCAGGTCCAGTGTCCAACAATTGGTCCAAAGTTTGCAGCTGTATGGACCTTTGCTGATCACAATATCTTGTGTCACTTTGAGTGGTGGATCGGACACCTTAGTGTTTGGCAACATATTCAGCTACCTGGCAGGGGCTTATGCTGCAGGAGGTGCTTTTGCTTTGTACCTTGAAAGGGTACATGCCAAGTGCCCCAGCAGTTTTGATAGACCTTGGAAGTGCATACTCTACGCTGACGAACTTCACCCAGGCAATCAATTGGCCAGTGGGGCAAGGAAGACATGGGCCTTGTACTTTTCCTTTGCTGAATTTGGTAGAGACCTATCAAAGTCTGACCTGTGGTTTACTTTATTAACCACAAGATCTGACCAGGTGGCACAGCTGCAAGCCAACATTGGCCAATGCTTCAGGCTGATCCTTGAGCACATGTTTGAGAACCCATTTGCACACCCCCATGCTGGGGTGCTGCTGCAAAGGGGGACTTCGAGGTTGAAGCTATTTTGGACTTTGGGATTTTTCCTTCAGGATGGCAGCGCTCAAAAATTCACATTCTCAAATAAGCAAGACAGTGGGTCCAGGGTGTGTATGCATTGCAAAAACATTTTCAGGTCAACAGCCAAAGATGATGATCAAGGCCAAAAAGAAATTTCAAAATATATCAAGCACAGCCAACTTGACATTGCCAGTGACCAAGAAATCCTGAGTTCATGGACAAGGATGGAGACCAGAGCCAATTCATGCAGCAAGGCACAAATGAAGACTTGGAGTCAAGCAGCTGGCATTGACTGGTCTGCCCAAGCACTTCTGGCCAGTGCTATACTTAAGAAACAAAACATTTTGCGACCCATCAGCCAGTACATGCATGACTTTATGCATGGCTTGGCTTCCAATGGTGTCTTGACATGGATTACATTTCTTTTGATCCAATCATTGTATGACAGTGGTGAGGTGGACATCTGGAAGCAGCTCCATGGATTTTTCACACTGTGGGTGCACCCAAAGAAAGGGAAGGTGGCTGTGCATAGTCTATTTGACAACAAAGCAGTGGAATCGCACAAGAAAGCTTCTAAATTCAAGTGCTCAGCAAGTGAAATGCTTGGAGTTTGTGAGATCATGGCATATTATGTGGAATTGTGTTGCATTCCACATGGGCTATGCATTGCAGCTTGTCGATGCTTCTTGGATTGGTGCAAGGTCTTGAACTATTGTGTGGCAATTCCTTCATTGCAAAGGCCTTGCCACAAACATTTGCTTGAGTTGGTGGAAGCAGCACTGGCTTCTACCATCAGTGCAGGTTGGTCAGAAGAGTTCAGGCCTAAGTTTCATTGGGCTATGCATTTCAGTGATGCTTTGAAACTCCATGGTCAACTCCCTGGGGTTTGGTCTTTGGAAAGAAAGCATAAGGACATCAGGAAGCATGGAAATTTGCTCTGCAACACATCATCGTATGAAAAATCTTTGCTGGCTTCAGTGATTGCTGAGCATATGCATTCATTGGAAACACATGTGGAATCTTTCAGGGAAGGATGTTTCTTGGAAAATGTCAGACAGCCAACCAAGAAGATGATGGCAGCACTTCAAAGCAGTGGCTTGCTATTTCTTGACAGCACTTGCATGTGCAGTTCATCCTGCAGACTGGCTTCTGGGGCTACCATCACAAGTGGTGATGTGATATATTTACAATCAGCATCCACATTGCCTTTCTGTGCTGGCCAAGTCCATTGCTTCTTGCAATTTTCCTTTGGGGAGGTTGCCTTTGTGGAGAAGTACATGGCTGGAGACAAGGCATTGTCCACATTGGTGTCAAAGTGGAATGTGCCCACTCAGAGGCACTTGACATTTGTGTCTTTGGAAGAAATCCTTTGTTCAGTGACATATTCAAGTGCCAAAGGCAAAGTCACTTGTCTCACCCCACCATATTTGTTGGCCAGTCAGTGAAAAATATCAATTTTTTGTGCATTTTATGCAATGAAGATGTGATGGGTTACATTGAACAAGGTTTGTGTTAAGAGTCTAGCTGGTGGTTGGGCGCTAACCAATCAATTCAAGCTTTTCATTAGCCTTGCAGGGCTTTCATTTGTTTTTTTGAGCCACACATTGGGCTGCAAGTTTCCATTGCTTTCTATGTTCAATTTGCTTTAAAATGTTAATTCTAAATTAAAAAAATTTTATTGAAATTTTGATGATAATGGTGTTAAAAAACTAACATCCTTAACAACTAGTTATAACTATACTACTGACTAGTAACTTAGGACTTGTCGGACATACACGCCAATTCCAAAAGCCTATGTCATCAGGATTGATCCAACATTGGCATTTCCTCTTAAGGCCTATGTCATCAGGCCACAACCATGATATTCATAGAAATATGTATGAGGTATTCAAGGAAGCAGCGTCCGCAAAAACACATAGTCGCACCCTATGTCACCACTGTGTCACCAGGGTGCCAGGCAGTGGTATCTAGCATTATTTAGCTGTTTTTTTACTTTTTTTGTCGAGGAGGTGTCCACAGGTCCTATGACACCAGGTTTCCCAACCCAGACATTTTTTTTGCTCGATATGTCAGGGCACATGACTTAGCCCTGGGGGTAGCCAGATTGGTATGTCACTTGCATCACGTTGGCCTAAGTCATTAGACAGCAGTATAGTTAATAACTGTTAGCTAATTATGTTAATTTTGTTAACTAGTTAACAACACCCCAGCCCATCTAAGTGTGATATGATTGCTTCTAGTGTGTGGGCAGACCGTGTGGCGAATTACGTTTCTGATGTCGCAGTGCCATGCGAATTTGCGAGGTCTTGGTGGGAAGTGCGTTTGAGAGCGCGAAACATGTGGTGTAAACGTGGCGTGTAGCTGGTGAGCGGGATGATTGGCGGTATCGTGTGATATGATTACTATTGATTACTTGTAGCGTGTGGGCAGACCGTGTGGCAAAATTACGTTTGTGATGTCGCAGTGCCATGCGGATTTGCGCGGCCTTGGTGGAAAGTGCGTTTGCGTGGCTCCGTGCCACTGGGGAGCGCGAAACATGCTGGTGTAAACGCGGCGTGTCGCTGGTGAGCGGGATGATTGGCGGTATCGTGTGATAGGATTGCTTCTAGTGTGTTGGCAGACCATGTGGCGAAATTACGTCCGTGATGTCGCAGTGCCATGCGGATTTGCGCAGCCTTGGTGGCAAGCGCGTTTGCGTGGCGCCGTGCCACTGGGGAGCACGAAACATGCTGGTGTAAACGCGGCGTGGCTCTGGTGTGCTTTAAATCTTGCAATTTGATTCGAACCTCTTCAGGGTTGTGGTTGCGCAGCGGCGAGAAATGCACCAAGGTTGGCGCTCCTGACCCACGACGGTGCGCTGCCGTTGCGTCTGCGCATCTACGTCTATTTACATCTTCACACGCTCACACCCGCAGATCTACTTCTCTACCTCCACACACCCACACATCTGCGCATCTATATCACACCTGCACTCCTTCACGTCCGCCCTCTCTTTCTCTCTTTCTACATATCTTTCCTCTTTATATTTTGAATCTAACTTCTTCGCAACTTCTTACTTGATACCAGGTTGTATAAAGAAGTCGTGGCTCTTGGACAGCTCGATTTTCACTATTTCCTTACTTCGAATTGCTTGACAATCACCTCTCTCGCTCCGGCGCGCTCTATATATCAGCGCGCTCTGAAGTTTGGAGCCCTCTCTTCAATTAATTCCTTACAGATTCAACCTCTGTATATCAGCGCGCTCTGAAGTTTGGAGCCCTCTCTTCAATTAATTCCTTAAAGGTTGCTTCTTGAAGGCGCTAGGAGAGAGTTTTGGGCGCGCTCCAGGATCAGTTATAAAGCGCGATGGCAGCGCGCTCTGCACGCGCTCCGGAAAGGCGCGCTCCAGGCGCGCTCGACTTCTGGGCGCGCTCTGTCTGGAAGGCTTTGCCAGCTCGCTCTGGTGAAAGGTGTTCCAGTCCATAGCTATTCCTCCTGTGAGCCCTAAATTGTTTGAAGGCGTCTATTGGGCGAGAGGGGGTGTCCTCTTCAGTTAGATTTTGGGCGCGCGCTGTAGAACATGCTGGGAGCGCGCTGTTGGGCGCGCTTGGGAGCACAATTTCAGGAATAGTTCCAAGTGGTTTGGAATTCTTCGACTGGCTGGCCGCGCCCGTCCCCCCTCCTCCTCTTGTCCTGTTCTTGTCCTCTGGCTGCCTTTTGTCCTTCTGTTGCCCTCGTCTTGGCGTTGCAGGGCGGACTCTGGAACGTTCGGTCAGCACGCTCAGCGCGCGCTCGGGGAGCTTGTTCCGCAAGCTTCTCAAGCAGTTTTGGGTGTGCGCCAGCGCGCTCCATGCGTGCTCGGGGAGTGTGCTTACTTGAGGACGCGCGCTCCGGCGCGCTCTGTTTACCTGCTGGCAGCGCGAGGTGTTTGGGGCGCATCAAATTACAGATGCGCTCTGGAACGTGCCGGCAGCGCAATTTGAAGAACTGTGTTCTCGTCTAGTCTGGAGAGCGCGCTCTTTAATTCGTTAGGCGCGCTCCAGGCTCCAGGCGCGCCCTGTGAGCCTTGCCGGGAGTGTGTTTTGCAGCGCTTGGGAGCTTTAAAGACTGAAAGCTACCCTATATAAGAGGAATAATTAGTTCCGAGCGGCTTGGGAGCCCCTGAACTGTCCCCTGGCCGCGCTGGTCCTCTTGTCCTCCTCTTGTCGTCCTGTTGTCCTTCTCTAGTCGTGTTGTCGTCCTCTGGCTGCCTTTTGTCCTTCTCTTCTCCTCCTCTTGTCCTTCTCTTGTCCTCCTCTTGTCCTCTTGTTGTCCTGCTCTTGTCCTCCTCTTGTCCTTTTCCTCCCATCCTCTCCTTTTGTCTTGTTCTTGTCGTCTGGCTGCGCTGGCCAACCCTGCGTCCTCCTTTAGTCCTTTTCTTGTCCTCCTCGTCCTTTGGCCGCGCTGGCAAACCCTGTGTCTTCCTCCTGCTTCTAGTGGCCACGTTTTCGAACCCTGTGGGTCCTCCTGGTGTTCCCCGCTGTCCTCGTGCCACGGTCGCAAACCCCGTGTCCTTCTTTTGTTGTTTGTCCAGGTCTGCCTGTCCTGCTTGTCCACGTTGTGGGCCCGTTTATCACCGTTCTTACCCGGGGCTTGTCCCCTGCTTGGCCACGCCGTTTTTCCTATCCCCACCTATGTTTCATGTGACTATGAATGCAACAGTGCCACAGCGATCAAAATGCGATTTCGCCATCGGATCTTCTCACGACATATATCCGGTATTCCATCGTTTTGCGCATGTGACACAGGCATCAGGAACTGGTGTTTTCAAACGTTTATATATTGTTTAGGTGCAGTTCCCAAACAGCTGGAAGCTTTAGGAAAGTATAGTATACCTGCATTCGTTTCCACCAACATTGGAATTTTCGGAGTTGCCGCCGACGCCGACAAGTATGCTGACGCTGTTTGGGGTCTATGCTGATGTAATTTAGATCAAGGATTCTGGCCTTACCATATGAACGAGTTTTAAAAATTGGACATTATGTAAAAAGGGTCTTGCATTGCGTGGACTTTTGGGATGCCTTCAAAGCCGCGGTGTGACATTCAGCGTAGGGCATGTTTTGTGGTTTGTTCAAAATGCGCAAGCTCAAATCACGAAAGCTAGCCTTAGCTAGCTGGAGTTGCTCTTGCTTTAGCAAGTTAAGTGACGGGGTGGACGCACCTCAGAAACATCAAATAATTGATTAAATCAATCTTATGGACCCCCCCCCCCGCGGTTCGACTCCCCCCTGCGCGCGGTGAGCGGGACCACCAAGCAGCTGCAGCACACCAAGCATCTGCAGCGCCCAGCGCAGCAGCGGCAGCAGCAGCAGCACCAGCAGCAGCAGCAGCAGACCACCCAGCGGCAGCAGCAGCAGCAGCAGACGACCCGGCGCCTGCAGAGCACCCAGCGCAGCAGCGCCCAGCGCAGCAGCGGCAGCAGCAGCACCAGCAGCAGACCACCGGAAGCCCGGCTAGCTTTCGTTCACCCCCTCTGGCCTCAAGTGGAGCAGTGCAGTGCAGTGCAGATGGAGGCAGGTGTTTTATGACATCTTTTCACTCACTTTCACACATTGGTAGCTTTCAGGAGTTTGCAGGGTTCACCGGGAAGGCTAGCTATATATGATATATACTATTGTTTGTATTCACATTTTGGCGACACGTGTGCTAAGCTTGATCGTCCGCAATAATGTGGAGGGCTCCCCTTTTTCTCACTCTTGGACCGTTTAGAAATCATTACCCTTTTTCCACCCTCCAACCCTTTTCCACCACATTGATCTGTGGGGTTTTCGTTTTGTTGCGCTGACGCCCGCCCGCATGCCCTGCCCGCTCAACACACCACAACAACAACAACAAAAACGCACACACACACAGATACAACACAATACAACAACAACGACAACAACAACAACAATAACCAACCAACCAGCCGACCGACAGACCGACCGACCAACCAACCAACCCACACACGACTCAGACAGACAGACAGACTGACTGACTGACTGAGTAAAGAACAAATAAAATTATAGGATCGGGTAACCCACATGTTCACAACTTCACCAGACACAGGAGCGGACAATTGATGGTTGGTGGGTGACAATTGGTTGGTTGCAGTTTGTTGGTGGCAGTTGGTTGGTGGCAGTTTGTGGGTGGAAGTTTGTTGGTGGCAATTGGTTGGTGGCAAATTCCTGGTGGCAATTGGTTGGTGGCAATTGGTTGGTGGCAGTTTGTGGGTGGCAATTGGTTGATGACAACCCGTTGACGACAATTAATGATTGGTGACAATTGGTTGGTAGCAATTGTTTGGTGACAATTGGTTGGTGCCAATTAGTTGGTAGCATTTGGTTGATAGCAATTGGCGGGTGGCAATTTTTTGTGGGTGGCAATTGGTTGATGACAATTGGCCGATGACAATTGGTTGATGACAATTGGTTGGTGGCAGTTAGTTGGTGGCAATTGGTTGGTGACAATTGGTTGGTGACAATTGGTTGGTGGCAGTTGGTTGGTGACAACTGATTGGTAGGTCTCTGCCCTTCTGAAATGGTTGTTTTTGAGGGCCTGTTTTTTCAAAAAACATGGTCCGCAACCAATTGTCATCAATCAATTGTCACGCCAACCAATTGCCACCCACCAGTTGTTGTTGTTGCTGCCCATGTTGGCCCTATGTTGTGCCCTTTGAGGCCTATGTTGGGCCCCTCTTCGGCCTATGTTGTGCCCTGTTAGGCCATCTTGGGGCTATGTTAACCGTTAACCCATCTTGAACCTATCTTGGGGGCCTCTGTTGGCTCATCTTGGGGCACATTTTGCGCCGTTTGCGTTGACGCGGGCCCATGACTCAAAAAATTCGGATTATGCGCGCGCGGCCGGCGCTCGTTACCGACACCACCCTTGTAAAACCCACGGTTTTTGCACTTCACCGCTGTCCAAATTGTAGATCTGCTACGCCCACAAAACCCTGTAAAACACAGTGTTTTTGAACACCTCGCACGCAAATCACAGCGGAACAGCGGCGGAGACCCATGTGGTATAAGTTCGGCGTGTTGCTGGCGAGCGAGTTGCTGGTGTTCCATTGTTGTTTAGTCTGTTTCACACCGCGCGACCAAATTACGTCTGTGATGTCGCGGCGCCATGCTGATTCACGCGGCCTTGGTGGACTGCGCGTTTGCGTCAGTCCGGGGAATGGGAAACATGGAATGGGAAACATACTGGACACAAAACTGCGCACATCGACTTTAAGACCTTCGGGGCAGGACCTGAACCCAGGCATTTTATTGTGAAACTCATCATTTTCTATTGCAAATCGATTGCGCGACGTTTTTGGCGCAGGACCTGAATCCACACTGTTACTTGGACATAGACCTCCATAAACCCACTGTAAGATTTCTTCGGGGCACCTGAATCCTTCACATAAACCTGCGTAAACTTCAACGGGAAAACTTTTTCGGGGCGGGGCGGCGCTGCAGGACCTCTAAGTCTTTAAGTTTTTTGCGTCCAATCCTTTTCTGCCAATCTCTTTCTCTTTCACCCTCTCCCGCTCTATGGTCCGTTTCTTGTTGTCTAGTTGCAAGTAACTTACAGGTACTTTAAGCTGCTTAAGGTCTGCTTATGATCTGCTTAGCGTCGATTAAAATCCTTATCAACAATAAGTAGGAATAAGTAGGTTATAAGTTGGGTAACCCTTGGTATGCTTAGGCACTGTGTAGCCGAAAATAGCCTTAGCTACTTCGGGTATGCTTACGCAGTTGGCCCGCTAGGGTGTTGCAGGGTGCGTCGCAAGGAAGTTGGAGATATTTGACTGTAATTAGGCTTGCTGAATGGGATCTGTTGGTTCCGAGATTGCACTTCGCCAGGGTCAGGCAGCATAAAAACACACCAATGCCAGGTCACATGTGTGTATTCTCACTTGCTGGAGCCGATGTTTTGCAGGTGCTAAACGCGCAAAATGTTTGCGCGATACAGGGGTCACTGGTGTCAAAAGCGGCTCGCTGAAGTGATTGTGTTGCTTCTATATAGATTGATGCTTCACTAGGGTCAGGCGGCGCAAACATACACAATTGCTAGCTCAAAGGGGCGATCTGTTGATTGCCACGGGTGGGATAAATGAATCAAAAAAAACTTTTGCGGGCGCGGGGCAACCAAGCCTTTTATCGCATCAGCAGTTTTGATTATGTGAAGTCAAGCTTGTTGAGTGGGGTTCGTGGGTTCCAAGATGCACTGCCTTCTTAATTTGTTGTTGTAAACCATTGATGTCGTGCTGACATTCCGTGTGGTTGAAACGATGTGT
>CAXIVM010002262.1:27494-84751 GCA_964035705.1 Porites rus | reverse complement strand
TGGCAGAACAATAGAAAACATAGGCAAATCATGACAGATCTTTCAAGAAACGCACCCTGGGCAGTTTCTTTCCTAAATTGATGGTGTGGAAGCAATTTTGCAAAAACATGTTTTTATTCCCTCCCAATTGACCAATTGGGCTTCGACATTATGTGCAGGGGCCATGCTAATCTTTTGCAAGACCTTAATGGTTCACACCCCTAAGATGCTAAAAAGCCAGTGGGTGTCTCTGGGTCTCTTGCGCGACCTAGGTAGGGCACCGCAATCTTGGTTGCGCGCGAAATGCGCTGAGTTTTTGCAGTAAATCTTGGTGCTACGTGGACGTGAAGTTGTGCCGACAAAATGACGAGAAATGCAAAGATGAGGGTGACAAGCCAGGTAGCCGGGCATCTCCACACTGTCGCTCCAGACCGCATGTTCGCAGCAACCCTTTGCAACTTGGGCAAAATAGGACTGGTGTTTAGTTTTTTCTCCCACATAGCTCAAGCCTGCTAAATTTGTGTTTTGTTTGATCACCATTCATGGGTTTGCTTGGCTCCAGCCCCGTGGCTGCATCTCACCGGTACGTTAGATAAGCCGCGTGGCATTTTGTGTGTTCTATGACACGGAGACGGATCGCATCCATTCTCCACATCAAGATTGTTTCTTTGTTGTGTGGCAAGGCTAAGGCTTTCATAGCGAAGCAATTTTTCTGAGGCCCAATACTTTTGGAGCTTTCCAAGAAACAACATGTCCCGTAGTCTGTGGGCCTGTGGGACAGACTTGCGGCCAAAACGTGCGCGACTTTTCAAACGCATTGATCGGTGTTTCGGTGACCACCCAGTTTTCACCCGGCTGCCTTGGGTGAGTTGGGGAAATGGGGCCAAGCCATGGCCGCGCTTGTCATGCAGTAGGGTGTTGAAGGATTTGTCCCAAAGCACTGGGGGAATTGCTCGTAGCTGTGGCTATTGCGTCCGTTGATTCAACAAGCTTTAGGACCTTACTCTGACTTGTGTGCAAACACTTTCGCACTCAAGGTCAGATGTGACAGGGACAGAGGTATTCTACAGTTACGAGACGTGCGGCAACATCAACTCTTACTCAGACGACGACCTCTTCAAAGTACATGCTGGAAATGTGGTAGCTGGCGCAGTGTTGGCGTGGCCGCCATGGGTCGTGCACGAGCAGGGCATCGACGAAAAGCAGTCGGAGTTCAGGGGAGCCTCGGCGCTCAAAGAAATCCCGCAAAGCAATGCAAAGCATTGGTGCTTCTGTTACTTTCTGTTGTGCTTTAAGCGCGTTTCTTGACGTTTCAAGCTCAGGACCTGAATACAACTTTTTTCAGCACGTCTTGAACTTGTTCGACCCAGACATTTCCCTCAATGTGACCCTTTCCGGTTATACCAATCAATCGGTTGCTATAACCAACGACACCAGTGGGGGCTACTCTGCTTGCGTGTACGATGTGGCGGTGGGGAACTACGATGTGTGCATCGCGGATCTGTGGATAACTCCGGAGCCCTGCAATTGACCAGAAGCAAAAGTCAACCTGCTCATTGCTTGAACACAACTCACAACAATTTAATACACATGCACTTGGCACAGGTTGCGCTGGAACTCTTGTTTTTCATTCCTTTCAATCCTTTTCTCAGGGCTCACTTTTGGGGCGTAGTTGAGAACCAGGGCGTGTCCAGGGGGGTACTAAGAACCACTCAGAACTCCAATGAGGTTCGGAGAGGGTCCGCAGAACCTGTTTTGGCCCTTTGCAGAGCCCTTTTTCATAGTTCTAAGAACCACCTCCTGGTTCGCAGAAGGTAGAACCGAATCGGGGTACTCAGTTCCAGCCGGGCCCCAAAAGTTCAGCCCTATTTTCTCGTTTCGCATGTTTGTGGCTGTAATCTTTCCATTTTCGCCAGCCTTTTGAGGAGCGAAGGTTGCTCACCACATTCTTGCCACCACTTCGAGAAGATACTTTTTACCTCGTAGTGAAGAGAAAGCCATCACAGGTGGGGCATGCCTTTGCTGTTTTTTCCTACCAACCTCCTTCGCATTGCGTGTCTGAATTTTCATGTTTTTCTTATTGGCGCAATGCCTTCGAAAACAGTGGCCTTTGAAGGGATGGTAGCACTTTTTTGGTGCAACAGACTAATTTCTGTAGTTCAACAGCTGTCAAGTCTTGGTGCATAGACTGAAAGGGACGGCAAGGGATTGGCAAAATCGCCATTCGCACAGAGTCATCCAGCATCTACAGCATGTCTCCAGTCATAAAATGTGGAAAGGAGGAAGATTGACGCATCGATTCATCAAAAAATGGTCGATCCGATCGGTTGCGCAAGCAAAGTGCTGTTACAAAGAAATCTGCTGCCTGCCATGTTTGACTCTCAAGCAGAACCTCGCCTTCCCGCCTTGATTTGCCACGACTGTCTCTTCACGTTGTGCCTTCGCACCTTGCTGCACGTGTGGCCGCCAACGATGTTCATTTTTGTTTGGTAGTTCCTCTCTTCTGGCTTTCTACCTGTTTCTTGCATGAGCGCACGTGAGCGCTTTGATGATAGAGATGATGAATGTGCTTCTACGACTCCGATTGCGCGCTTTCTTTGTAACCGCTCCCGTCAGTCTCCTTTCGATCGGGTGGCGCTGGTAAGAACCCTGTCGCACTTGAAAACATGGTTTGATATGGACTTATCGATCTGGCGCAAGCTGTGCAGGTCTCCGAAAATTCAACTACAAGTGCTTTTGGTTGGCCCATGTGCATTGCTCCATTGGACTTGTTGCTCGCAAGCAAAACTTCCAAACACCATAGCACCCTTCCATATTATTTGCGAAGAACAGTGTGACAAAATATCAAATCTGATGTTATGTTATGATAGCGGTCCATTGTTGTCAAACAAATAAATTGGGTAAATGTTGGTATGCTTAGGCACTGTATAGCCGAAAATAGCCTTAGCTACTTTGGGCATGCTTACGCAGTTGGCCCGCTAGGGTGTTGCAGGGTGTGTCGCAAGGAAGTTGGAGATATTTCACTGTAATTAGGCTTGCTGAATGGGATTTGTTGGTTCCGAGATTGCACTTCGCCAGGGTCAAGGCAGCATAAAAACACATCAATGCCAGGTCACATGTGTGTCTTCTCACTTGCTGGAGCTGATGTTTTGCAGGGGCTGAACGCGCAAAATGCTTGCGTGATACGGGGGTCACTGGTGTCAAAAGCGGCTCGCTGAAGTGATTGTGTTGCTTCTATATAGATTGACGCTTCACTAGGGTCAGGCGGCGCAAACATACACAATTGCTAGCTTAAACTTAAAGGGGTAAGATCTTTTGATTGCCACGGGTGGGATAAATGAATCAAAAATTCACTTGCACGCGCGGGACAACCAAACCTTTTATCGCATCAGCAGGTTTGATCATGTGAAGCCAAGCCTGTTGAGTGGGGTTCGTGGGTTCCAAGATGCACCGCCTTCTTAACTTTTTGTTTGTAAATATTGATTCGTCGTGCTGACATTCCGTGTGGTTGAAACGATGTGTTGGTCGGAAAACAGCATTGTGCCCGGGCTGACGCTGACAGGATGCATTTTGCTCCTCAGGGAAGTAGCATGTGAAGTCATGGTTGGAACAAAGCAGAAATAGGTCGGGAATAGGTCGGGAACCCTATACTACATTGGTCCTAAGCATACCCTGATGATGTTAATTGTCATTAGCTCTGGCCAGTATGCCTATATCCTGCCGTGGTTGGGTTCCCGATCTAATTCCGACCTATTCCTGCCTGTTCCAACCATGACTTCACAGGGTCTTAGGGCCCCGACCTATTCCCGACCCATTCCGGACCTAATCCGGCTGTGTTCCAAGCATGACTTCACAGGGTCTTTCTTCGGGCCCCGACCTATTCCGACCTATCCCCGACCTATTCCGGCTTTGTTCCAACCATGACTTCGCAGGGTCTTTCTTGGGGCCCCGACCTATTTCCGACCCATTCCCGACATCAATTCCTGCTTTGTTTCAACAATGTTCCTGACTTATTCCGCTTTGTTCTAATCATGACTTCCCAGGGTCTTTCTTGAGTCCCAGGCCTATTCCCTACCACCTGTTCAAATTGGCGCACTTTTTGTAATTTTTTGATTTCAGTTGCTGTTGACGAGGTGGCCACAGCCCATTATTCGGATCAAAAAACGGAATTGTAAACCCCTTGCTTTGCTGGA
The DNA here is from genome assembly GCA_964035705.1 of Porites rus. Classification (NCBI taxonomy): domain Eukaryota; kingdom Metazoa; phylum Cnidaria; class Anthozoa; order Scleractinia; family Poritidae; genus Porites; species Porites rus. Next base: position 80,579 of record CAXIVM010002262.1, on the reverse strand, counting down.
ATTTTGCGTGGCTAAACCCCGCTTATGAGCCTTTCGACAGGTCATTGACACCCATCTTGGGTTGATTTTCATGGCTGTTTAGCCCACCTTCTGACCTGCGTGATGCCCGTGACTACCCTGACTAAACCCCTGCCTCTAAACGCCTGTTAAGCCCGTATGCCTGAGCATACCAAGGGCTACCCAACAAATAAAAGCAACCTTGATCACTTGCGTTCCCGAACCAACTGCAATGCACTGCCATATTGGTTTGTTCTTTTTTGTTTGTGCTTTGTGCGTTGTCAGCTTGTCATACAATACAACAACGTCCGCACCCACTTGCACCGAAATGTGCTTCAAGTGTGCTGCGCATGGTAGCGACAAGAATACCTAGAAGCAGTGAAGTAGTAGTTAGTATGTGCTCTGTGGACATTGTAGCAAGAGCCGCAGCAGTGGTTGTAGTAGAAGTACGATAAGTACGGGAAGAAGTAGGAGTAGGAGTACGAGGGGTAGTATCAGCAACAGAAGTGGTACTGGTGTCTTGGGTTTGGAACCTGAAGTGGTGGCGTTGCTTTTCTGCTGGGCTATTGGTGGATGCTCTCCAGCACGAGTCTTGCGTCTACCAACATCACAACGGCAACCATTTAACAGTGACAGCGAGAAACAACTTACCCGTTTTGCCACAGTCATATTCACCTGCTTTGCCAGAGTCATGCCTTCATGTTCCATGGGTTGCTGATGCTGTATGTATGTGACCCTTTTGATGTTGCTTCGTATTGTCAGGTTTGCAGCGGTTTTGTACTTGTTGTTCCTTGGAGGTGCTGGCATATGGTAATTGATTTGTCCTTCGTCATGGAGAGCCTTTCATGTTGTAAGCCTTCAGTTGGTGAAAACGACACGTTTTTCAGGAACAACAACATTTGAGCCATGGAAATCAGCTGAGCTCGTGACATTGACGAAAGTTTCACGAAGGCTTGGGCGAGTGTGAGAAAGCCCACTTGGAAGCCCCATGCCAAGAATGCCCACAAGCCCATGCTGCCAGGGAATGGCTCAAAAATACTTGCCGTACTTGCCGTGTTCTATATCTCACAGTGGCCTATGCCAACCCCAGACACAAACACCGCGGCGGGTGGGTTTCCGGATGTGTGTTTTGCACGTCCGCAGGATTGTCCGTCTGACTGAAGTGTGAGTTTTTTCCATATTTTTGGTGCATCGAAGACTGCCTCGTGATTGCACTTCCACTGGGTTTCACAATTCATTTGTGCTTTGCAATGTAAACCATTTGTCAGACTATTCAAAATGAGATCTCATTTAAATCATGGAAAATCAGCGTCATCACGCCCTTCGGTCTTCTTCACCTTGTGCGCTGTGTGTGTGCGTTTTCAGTGCGGCCACGGAGTCACAACGAGAAGAACATGATGTTATGAACCCGATGATGATGTTGAGATGTTATGAGGCGACAAAATGCAGACAACCACCATATTGACCAACATGCGGGTCTTGCCCTCGAGACCCTGAGCTGGTTATCAAGTTGAGAAGAGCTTGATTTCCACCATGAAATTGAGAAGAGCTTCGCCTCCCTTGGCATGTTCATACATCAAAGGGTTATTTGCGTCATTCATTTGCCAAAAGGAAATGGCAAGTGTAGGACAGGGCCAGCTTGATTGTGTCAAACCATGCTTACTGCTAACTTGAAAACAGCGCGAAGCATTCCAAGTGGACACCGGGGACTTTCGTCTACAGTGCTTGGAAGTTCAACCTGTGGCAACTAGCGCTGTATTGGACGATCGCATGAGATGCTGGACTCACTTGACGCACAGTGAAACATTGTGAAACATTCCACCCCTCGTGTGTTCTTCGACAGGTTCACTTTTGGACACGTCTTCATTCGCCCTTCAAGCCTTTCAGCTTCGGGGCGTGGGCATCAGCCATTCGAGCCTGCATTGAACTTTGATTTTCGAGGGGTAGCGTGCACCACCTGTGGTTGTGTTTAGATCTATTTGTCATGCATTTCGTACCGCTGACTGTGCTGAAGGTTGCTGGCTTCCTGTTTGGCTTTGGCATCCTCATGTGGCTCACGAAAGAAAACGTCCGGGGCAAGTCGACTCGTCTGGGCAGCTTGTTTCGGAAGAACCGTTCAATCACTGCGCAGAACTTGGAGATGACAGGAGTCCTTCAGCTTAGCTTTGGTGTGCTTTCAGATTTTGCAGTGTGTTTGAAACACCAAGTCCAAAATAGGAATCAAGCTTCTCAAAAAAACGCAACCCACTGCCACTGTTCTGACAAGAAGCTACTAGGGGCTCCTGGCCTTACTACTAGGAGCAAGGACGCTACTAGGGGCTCCTGGCATCGCTACTAGGAGCAAGAAGCTACTAGGGGCTCCTGGCATCCCTACTAGGAGCAAGAAGCTACTAGGGGCTCCTGGCCTTACTACTAGGAACAAGAAGCTACTACATGTTCATGGTTACTGCTAGGGAAAATCGTTTCAGAAGTTTGGTTAGTTTCAAATCGTTTCAGCTCCAGGGACTGGGTGGGGACACCAGTCTCCACCGACCTCTACGGACCTCGCACGCCATTGCCATTGGCGTGGCCTCCAACCTAGAAGGGATAGCCTCCATCGGTATTAGCCATGGCCTCCAGCCTACTAGCGATGGCCTCCAATGTAGCGATGGCCTCCAGCCTAGAAGCCATGGCCTCCAACCTGGAAGCGATGGCCTCCAACCCAAAAAATCTATATAACACTGTGTGAAAGGAATGTGTGCCCCGCATGTAGGTAGCCCCGTCTAGAAGGATCCCTGCTTCTCACCACCATTGGTGGCTCAAAGCAGAGGAAGAGGGGGATCACTGGATCACTGGACTGGTCGTGAAGGCATATGACTAGGCATATGGTACAGAGCTCTTGGAAGACCCAACTCATCAGACGTACTTCTGGTGTATTTTTGTGTATAGTTGCAAGATGTTGCAAGCAATATCCACAGCCAAGGCCTCGGAAATATGAAAGATTTTAAACATTCAGGGGTCTTCGTATAGCCTACGAAGCAGATCGGAGCAAGCTCCGGAGCAGGTTCCGGAGCAGGTTGCGTTGCGGAGGTTCTCGTGCCGTTCGGCAAAAAGCTAGGCTAATCGGTTCAGCATGAAGCTTGATGGTTTGCGAGGTGATATAAAGCGTGTCAAAGAACACAACATGTTTCTGACTGTCAGGGGATGTTCCTTGGGCTTAATTAGCGAACGATATTGATGCAGTTCCGCGGCGGTCCGGCCAAGGCTGCCTTTCAGGCGCTATGTCGTATTGAGTTTGAGACGTTGCACAGTTTCCTTTCTGGAGCGCCACAAAACTACGGGACCAGACTTTTCAGGATGGCGTTCTCGTTTTTCATCCTTGTGACGCTGGTCAGTTACACTGCAAGTTTGGCTTCCATGCTGGTCATTGTCCCTCCAGACACTGGTGAGTATCAAAACATCGACGAAGCTATTGACAGACATGCTCGCATTTGTGTGCCTGACATAGTGAAGCCGGCTTTTGAGGGAATCTATCCCGGAGCAAACTTTGTTGAAGGCCAGTTCAACAAACTTCATCACATGCTTGAACGGGGTGAGTGCACGGCTATGGTTGTGACGCAGGACATTTTTGATCAGATCCAAGGAGGCTTCTTGGGTGAGACTGACACTGCGAATGAAACAGGCAATGAAGCAGGTAGTGGTAACATCAGTGGCCAGGAGACCAAAGGCAATGCATACTGTGATCTATTCAGAGTTGGCGATGTACTTTATACCCTCCCGGTGTCCTTCCCCATAAGCCAACGTTTTGTGTACATTCTGTCATGGGCAGTCACCTACGCTCAAGAGGGTGGGTGGTTTGAGAAAGAGATTGCGCAGCATGCCGATATATTTCCAGAAAGGCTATGTGATTTCCAATCCACAAGGAAAGACCCTCTTTTCAGCACACGGCAATTTGTGTTTTCAGGTTTTGGTGTAGTAGTGAATGCTAGTTCTATTTTTTTGCTGCTTCTTCCAATTTGCAAGGAAGGCACCGGCATGGTTGCTGACGACGTTTTGGGTTGTTTCTTTATCTCTTTGATGTTCGTTGGATTTGGCATCGTGATCATGCTTGTGATTTCCCGGGAAGCTGCAATGGGAACAATCAGCAAAGCTCGGAGCTTGGCTTGGAACAGATCAAATCGGAGCTTAGATAGGGAATGATGAGGCCACATAGTTTCACTCAAATTGAGGCTTGCCACAGAAGTGGCGCGTGAAACTAAACAGCAATATTTTGCAGCCGTAGCCAATGTTGGATGTCAAGAAACCCGAAGGGTCCCTTGACTTTAACGAAAGAGCAGCGTGGAGGCTGAAAAACGCCCAACAAAATGTATTTACATTGTGGATCAATCTGGTCAACGGATTTTCTTCAAATCTAGTTGGGAGTTTGTCAGCCGAGGAGCTTATTGAAGTTCCCCGAACCTGCTCCATCGATTTTGTACCTTCGGAGGCCACGTGAAAAAGGGGTAGATCGATTGCTATTAGTAGCGATGCCCTTGCTCCTAGTAGCGTTCTTGCTCCTAGTAGTAAGGCCAGGAGCCCCTAGTAGCGTCCTTGCTATTAGGTTGGAGGCCATATCTTCCACGCTCTCAGAATGTCGGCATGGTCAGAAACCACAGGTGTCCGGGGCGGGCCCTCTCAAGGCCTCAAGGTACCAAGAGCTGGCGGGACTGGGAAAGCCGAAATCGACACCATTCCTTTTGAAGAGTATCCAGAGATGCAACCTGTTCTCAATACATGGAGGCCATAGCAAGTAGGTTGGAGGCCATCGCTTCTAAGTTGGAGGCCTCGCAATTAGGCTCCTTCACTATGCTGCCTGTTTCATCCACCAAACTTGCCACACGGCATACACGGCGGATACAGTTTAGAGCGGCTTAGAGCAGACAGAGGGCTTGCGCAGCAATGTGCAACAAATCACATTTTTTCTGCAATGCCAGTTCGGGTGAGCATTTTGCGATTCTCCTCTAGACTCTCCTTGTTGGGCAAGGCTGATGAGGTAAAGAGCCGTGACACCGTCAAGCTGCTCCATGACACAATATTTCTTCCAAGTACCAGCTGTGAACATTGCGGGACACGGCATGTCGCACTGGTGACCCCAAGCAGACAGCCCTGATTCATATCCCAGTACAGCACCTTTCAATTGAGTAGGGCCAGGGTTTTCTGAGATGACCAAAAGAAGAACGGTGCCATGTTATATGGAAGTTTCATTGGTTAATTGTATGTTACGAAAGCCAGCCTTCGTAGAAGGCGCCAGCTGAGTTGTGCTTGGCGAACGAAGTGAGTAGTTTAGGGGGTTTGGGGGGGTGGCCCATAAAAGGTACACGTAAACTCGGCACATGCTGGGGGAGGAGGGTGGACGGAGAGGTTGTTTTGGACGTGATTTTGGAGCGGGTGGTGATGCAAGAAATGTAATTCGCATCATTTGCATCATCTTGGCACCTTGCCAGGTATAGATACCCAGGGTAGCTACAATTCAGTTGCCAGGGTAGCTACAATTCAGTTGCCAGGTATAGTACTTCAAGTTCCCTTTCCATCATCTGAATGGTAAGGTCTAGTTGGCACCTTGCCAGGTTTAGATACCCTGGGTAGCTATAGTGCAGTTACCAGGTATTGTACTTCAAGTTCCCTTTCCATCAACCGCTCGATAACCTTTACACACGCACAGCAATCCGCAGCTTTGAAGTCTCATGCGCGCGATACCTGGGAACAGAATTGTAGCTACGCTGGGTCCGTATAAATGCTATGTTGCTAGACCTCTTACACACACCAATATAAGTTCAAAGCACGAATGAGACTTCAAAGCTGTGGTTTGCTGTGCATGTGTAAAGGTTATCGAGCGGTTGACGGAAAGGGAACTGGAAGTGCTAGACCATGCTACTGAACTGAGTTACCTTGGGTCCGTATAAATGCTTTTGTGCTATACTTCCGACACACCTGTACAAGCTCAAAGCACGTATGAGACTGGAGAGGGAACTTGAAGTGCACCATCACTGGATCATTGGATATTCGATCGCAATCCCTTCTTTCGGTGCAAACTATCCTGTGTAAACTATCCTTGTGCTGGGCAAGAGATTGTGACTCCCTGAAAGAGTCATGATTGATGACTGTACATGGATAAGAGGCCCCTCCTAAAAAGAACCATTTTGCCGCTACAACAAGGTCGATGTTTGGATGGGGTCTCAGTGCTTTTCCTATTTGCGTGAACCCTTTCCGTTGCCCTGGGTCCGCGCGCGCGCGCCCTCCTCTACGGTCGAGTGGGCGCCCACAAGGCGAGCGCGCGCGCGCGCGCGCGCGCGCGGACCCAGGGTGTTACTGCCAGGAGTCGCCACTCGACAGAGTTGACAAAATCGCTCTTCCTGACCAAAGCTGATACTTAAAAATACGGGTCGGTTGTCAGAATACGTCCCTTTCATGACAAACCAGGTTTTCAGACCTTGGATCCATATTCTTGAAGAGACCTTCCAAAAGGAAGGACCTAGAGGCCCTAAGATAATAACAATAATAATAGTAACAATATATTAAGTATGTTCCACCATCGGTTGCCGACATCATTGGATCCACTGGGTGACTTGGTGCCAACATCCACCAAATCACTGCAATTTGCTTGAAACAAATTTGAACCTTTCAAACACTGGCTTCCTGGAGCTTTGCAAGTGGTCACTCAGTTCAAGACACATGAGAGGATCCACATCTCATTGAAGTTCAGATTCTTGACACGGCATACTGGACATGTTGAGATCTGAGCGTGACACACTCCAACGCTCGTGACAAAATCACGCTGGCTTTCGTTTTGCAGCTTCTCAGGTTCACTGTGTTTAGGAGTTTTGTTTTTTGGTTGTTCAACCACCAAAAAAATGTTATTCCGGCAAGAGACACCAAACAGTATGTGTGTGAGGTCTAGAGGTGTAGTGGCAGAAAGTCTAGAGATCCAGACGGCATTGGGGTCCAGAGAGGTGATGGTGGTGATGAAGGTGGAGATCGTGGTGAGTGAGTGAGTGAGTGAGTGAGTGAGTGAGTGAGTTTGAACACTACTTTTAGTGGCCCTTATCACCATCATGATCATCACTATCACCATGATCATGGGCAACATCTGTGATCACGCCCTCCGCGCACTCAATAGCCTGAAACGTAAATTCCAATGGCGCAGCGACGTCCAACACCTCCAAAACACACCCCGCGCCGTGCAAACGCCAATCCCAATAGCACAGCGACCAAGGGCGTGAGAAACCCCAGAGAAGATTTTGTCCATCAGTTACTTGACAGTGCATTGTCTAACCAATCTATTGGGTGTAGGACAGCCTGGTCACTTAGAAGATATGTCGCACTGAAAGACGTTGCTTGGCCCTACCGTGGAAAGTTGTTGATGGAGGGCATGTTGGTGCAGAGGGAAACAGACTGCACTTTGTGATGGAGGTGGCACCACTGTGCCAGTACTGTGAAGTTTGCTTTTGCGCTGAGTGTAATTGTGAAGTGGCTAAACTTCGGACTGGCTGAAATCGTCCCGAGTGACATCCATAAAGCCATAAAGGAACATAAAGGATCATAAAGGTGTTTCTCACGCAGCGCGCAGGCACTACGCTGCTGATGCAACACACATCGGCAACGGAATCAACCCTTAAGGTCGTTCGGTTTATTTATTTTGTTGATTTCCACGTTTTTGACGTGTTTGCAACTGCGCACGTTTACTATAGCGCCCTAGCAGGTGTTGTTTACAATCAGACCGTCAGCGTGCTGTCCAGAGAATTGTTTCTTTGCGGTTTTCTATTTTGTTGTTCTGTGTTTACAGAGTGTACTTGCTGTGATTTTGAGATCAAAGGACATATGTGAGAAGTTCACAGCACAACAATGTCGCCACCTGACAAACAAATTGAATTGACACAGCCTGCCATGTTTGGTAGAATTGGAACGTCCTTGCTACTCAGGCCATGATTTGTTCATATAATTTTACAATGGCCATAAAGGGAATAAGATAGAAAGCAAGAAAGATATTAATACTTATTTTGGGGAGCTGTCAAGAGCTCAGATTAGCAGACTGTCAGGCCCCCAGTCTGATGCCATGCCATAGTCAAAGGACATGCTCAGTCTGACAGGGGTAGGTGCGGAACATACCCCGATCCAGATTCCATGTATGTGGCAGACGTTGATGTGTAGCGATGTCACTTGCACAATCCTAGTAACGGACCTGGGTTACCTTCCGTCTGAATTGATACTTTTCCAATATATAGTTGTTTTGGGGCAGACCTGGCAGACCCTCAACTCTGTTTGGAACTGGGCCCGTCATGCGCCCCATGGCGCCTGGCATGAATTCCATGAGTCAATGCTGTCAGAGCCCCATGTTTTTTTGGTGGCAACAGGGTAAAGATGTTATGTTAGAACATCTACCCAACACGGTGCAATGTGCATAGAGCTTGAAGACGTTTTGTCACATGCAACCAAAGGAGCAGACGCATTTTCAAACATGTGAGTTTGAGACATAACTTGCTTTACATGGTTAGTTCGTTTTAAGTTCAAAGGGGCCACAGGGATGAATGTATGTTTGTTGCATTACTAAACAGATTTGTTTTGGCGAAGAGCGCTCTATGCGCCAAATGTACAGTCCCATGATGGACTGGGTGACGGAGAGCGTGGGATTTGTGAGGTGTTGGTTTTCCAGACCTGGCAGCCCCAGGTCGCAGGCCGGGAAGAACGTGTCATTTTGGTGGCACTGTGCCATGTCACGATTGGTAGCGTCGGCCAACTGAGCGCTTTCTTTCTTAGCCGTCCAGACGCGTTGACTTTGCTCGGCGAATGTGCCGCTAAACCAGGTTCCAAGTGCGGCCCCCCAACTTCCCCTTCCCCGCGGTGCATCACCCTGTCCTGTGGCAACTCTCTACCTGGTGGTGGGGTCATGCTGCAAGATGTCAGTTCCTACTTTGTGATATATAGTTCCAGCTCGGGTTGACTAGACATGGCTTTGGGATGGCAATTCCATCAAGAAAGCTTATTGATCACCTACCACGGATGCTTTCTTCGTATATACGTGAGGTAAAGCTACAATTCGCTCAGCGTGCTAACCAGACTAAAATCACTTGAACATGTGTTTTGTTCGCTGCACATGATGTGAGTCATATTGTATGAGTCATATTTGTTAAATATGCGTGCAACACTGCAGGTTTTCTACAACAAGTGTCAGCCGTACATCCGCGCTCAGTGCTGTGTAACTGGTACAGCAATGTCCAACCCTGTTTTGTTTCGAAGACACGTGAGCATCGATCAGGTTGGCTTCCGACCACATGAAGACTGGGATTTCCATGATGTTTCGTTGAACCCATATATAGAGAGAGGATCATTCTCAGATTTGTTGAAAAACATTATACCAGCATAGACCCAAACTGTTTCGTAGGCAAGAATTGTGGTTGTTGTGGTGGTGGGCGGCCCCTACCGCAGACAGCAACATCAACAGCACGACACCGGCAGGACAACCGAAAGACCAGAGGAGGACATGAGGAGGGCAACAGAAGACAAAAGGATGAACGCAAACACATCAAGAAAACAAAAGCAGGACAAGCTGTGACTGAAGAACTCCAAAAGGACAACAGGACAACGTGAGGGGAGCACGCCAAGAGGAGAACAAGAGGAGAAAGAGGGCAAGAGAAAGACAAGACGACGACAGGAGCGTGGCGAGTAGAACAGGGATGGGCTGGCAGCCGCGGGGCCAATGAACACCTGAGGAAGGACAACAAGAAGGCGCTATAGAAGAACGAAGAGGAGAGGGCCGAAAAGATTGTGACAACGGAGGACATCCGGACAGGTCTCGCCGGCGTGGCTGGCGCTGTGGCCAGCTTCTTTTTTCTTATGAGAGAACCCTACAAGGAGAGGACATCGGCTTCTGGGTTGCTTTCTGGAGTTGTCTTGCTAGTGCCTCGCTGCTTTGTAGCGCACGCGTGCGCGTTGTTGTCATGTTGACGTGCTGATGACAGACTGCCGCGTGGCCACGCTGCGGTGCTGCGGTCTTCGCGCTTCCTAGCTGGCGCTTTCCCATTAGGCGCCACACAAGGCTTTACGCGCGAGCAACTGCTTTCTTGCAATGGACCCTTTGATTGCGCTTGGGGACGGTGCTTTGCGCATGCACGCTGTCATGGTGTCACGCCTACATGGTGCCACGCTGCCGGGACAAGGTGTGGAGACTGGCTTTCAGCTGTGGCCAGGCTGGTGTCAACAACGGGACAACAGGCGGCTGGAGGACAAGAAGAGAAGGACAAGAGCGCGGCCAGAGGACAACAGCAGGACAACCGCAAGCAGCAGGAGGACAAGAGGAGCACAAAGGGTTGGCCAGCACGGCCGTCTGGGGAACAATGAGATACAACAACTCTTAAAGGGCGCTTGCGAGTGCTGCGCCCGAAGGGATGAGGTCGTCCGCGCAGACTGTCCATGTCTGATCTCCCATGAGGCATATAGTTGGATTTTTAAAGCGGCGCGCCGGCGCGGCGCGGCGGTTTTTTCCAAAGACTGCTTTTGTTGTTGTGACCAGCGGAAACCAGCTGAAACCAAAAAGAAACGGCGTTTTTAGGCGTCCAACGGCGTCTTTCCCCCGTCCGTAGATTTTGAACACATGTTTGCAACCCCTTTAATTAAAACGAATATGTATGTTTTTTGACTACGGCGTTGCTTCGCTGAACAGTGCCTCCAGCAAAAGTTAGTGCGATTTGAAGACCCAGGTATGCGTTATGGCCAACATCTCTGCTGGATGGAGGCCACAATATCATACAATATCTATGGTGTTGCCGTGGCAACCAGCGCTCACTACCGTACGCTGCCTTGAATGCCTCTACCAATAGGTCCGATTCATCTTAAGGAACGTCGTTGACCGATGATATTGTTCTAACGTAGTTGAATGTTCCGAATCCTTGAACATCACTAGATTTTGTTCTACTTTTGTTACACCGATCAGTGAACATCGGCGACATATGGTGAGCAAAACATGCAGCGGACAAATCACACGCATACAGCGCACACCACGTGCAGGTATCGCACGGAATAACACAAGTCGAAAAACATGTTTTGAATCGACCTTGTGTTGATGGTGTGAAGGAAAACAATTTTGAGGAGAGAAGGGAGAACAACAAACAAGCGTTCGCCGGAGGCCTCGACATCAAGATGCAGGGGGCCATCACTGCGGCGGGTATTTTTGACAGGTGACTGTTCCAACTTGGCACTGCAGGTGGCGTTGTAGTGTCACGTTTGGCGCTGGGCACGAAGCGAATATCCGGCTCGCAAGATCAGAGAGATTCTCATGTTTTCTTAAACGGTGTCAGATTGAATCATGTTGATGAGTCATGTAGACTCAATATGCAGTTATGAACAAAAACGCGCGTCCTTATCACAGCGTGACGATGCAGGTTTTCAGCAACTCTCTTCACACGCTCGGTTCTGGCAGGTTCGACAGCCAGGTTTCTTTGGCAAGCAATGTTTGCCTCATTCAGCCAAAAAGGGTTTTCCAATGATTTCAGGCACTTGGTGTAGCAGTTAGGGGAAGGTCTTTGTGCCAATATACCAACAGCCTGTGCACAGCCTCAGGGCATGATGAGGGAAGACACTTTGGCCAAGTTTGATGTAGAAAACGCAGGTTCGCTCTCGTGCAACTTGTTTGCCGGATTTAGATTTGCATCTGAATGTACTCTGCGCACCAATTGTTCCCAGTCTAAATTTGTTTGCGTTGACACGTTTATATTCCAAGGGCACCACACTGCGTGTGCAGTTGCCAACCTTCAGCTGGGTTCACCTGGTTCCTCAAAAGGGTTGGCATTCAAAGACCAGCAGTCCGAAAGGCAACATACTTGAAGGTGACATTGATTCTGAGACAGGTTCAAGAGGCAGATTTTTCCAGCCAACAGTTAATATTGCCTCACTTAACAAAAGGCCGGTGCTTTCCAATGAGCAGAGGCGTGCAAAATTGAAGTCCGGAGAAAGTCTGTGCGCCAGCGGACCAAAAGCTTGTGAGCAATATCTCAGCAGATCATGCATGAGCACTACGCCTTGGCAAAGTCTGCAGCAGAGCGCAGTCCATTTTCCTGTCCAACTTGCTTGGGAGTGTTCGATATCGAACGAAACCAGATTGTCCTGAGCGCGCAAATGTTTCACCCCTCAAGCTGTGATACGACTCTTCTCGAAGTTCATCGTAGGAAAACACATTGCATGTGCAATTGCCAGCCTCTGGCCGTGTTCACACCCAAGTTGTTCAGGAGGGTGTGTATTCCAGGACCAGCCGTCCAAAAGGCAACATAGTCGAAGGTGGGCAAGAGAACATTGTCCATGGATTCTGAGACAGGTTCGACGGGCAGGTTATTCTAGCAATCATGATGTTCCTCAATCAATAGAAGACAAGGCTTTCCAATGATTGCAGGCGCAAAGCTGGTTTGACAAGGCTCTCAGGTCTTGGGCCAGTGGACCAGCAGCTTGCGCTCAGCGCGATAAGGCAGTACGCTTTGGCAAAATTTGATGTAGAGAACACAGGATATCTCCATACTTTTCAAGAGAGTGACTCAACAAAAGCCACGGGTTTTCTCCATAACCAGAGATGTGCGATGTCGAAGTCTGGAGAAGGTCTGTTTGTCAAAGGACCAACAGCCAATTGATTGCGCATCTTCACAGCGCGGAGAGTGCAGGTTATTTGTCGATTATATAACTTGTTTGAAAGGTATGCAGTTCCATATGTTTAAAGTGGAACCAGGTGAAAGGTCAAGTCTTTCACCTCGACAGCTGTTATACGAGTCTATTCCAAGGTTCTCTGAGGTCCATTGCAGCAAATCACATTGCATGTGCGATGTCAATTCTCCAGCTGGGTTCACAACCAAGTTCTTGAGGAGCACGGGCATTCAAGGACAATCTGTTCGAAAGGCATCATAGTTGAAGGCGGACGAAAGAGTTCGTTTCTGGCACGTTCGAGAGGCAGGTTACTTTGGTGAGGAACTTGCTGCATGCTTAGTTTGAAAGTTGAGCCAGGTTGGTTCAGACAAACAAGTCTTTCACATCGACAGCTGTGATACGATTCTGTTCCAAGGTTCTTTGAGGTCCATTGCAGCAAAGCACATTGCATGTGCGATGTCAATTCTCCAGCTGGGTTCACAACCAAGTTCTTGAGGAGCACGGGCATTCAAGGACAATCTGTTCGAAAGGCATCATAGTTGAAGGTGGACGAAAGAATATGTTCAGTCCTTGCACATTCGAGACGCAGTTGAATCTGGCCGGGCGGCGAGCTGAGATGGCGAGCTGAGATGGCGGCGAGCTGAGATGGCGAGCTCGCAACGCTCCCCAGTGAGCAAAGTGCATTTGTGTTCCAGCGATCAGAGGCGCAACCGATGTGTGGAGAGGGAGCGACGGCTCCATATGTATCTCCTACGCAGGTACCGCCGGACTCTTGCATCCGAAGACCGTCGGTTTGCAATTGACATTGCAGCTGGTTGGAGGCTCCTTCTTCACCACATGCCTGCCTCGCTCTCAAGCGAGGCTGGTCACGCATTGCGTCGATCCAACTGACCAGTGCCTTGGTAAGCCTGGTCGTCCCATGGCAAAGGTGACCTGCAGTGCAACCAGCACTGCAGCTCCCTTCCTGTTCTTCCAATGAAGTGAGGTTCATGTCGTTGCCACTTCTGAATCACCGCAATCGGCCCTCAAGAAAACCAAGTTCTTGAGAAGGGTGGGCATTCAAGGACAAGCTGTTCGAAAGGCATCATAGTTGAAGGTGGACGAAAGAATATGTTCAGTCCTTGCACATTCGAGACGCAGTTGAATCTGGCCGGGCGGCGAGCTGAGATGGCGAGCTCGCAACGCTCCCCAGTGAGCAAAGTGCATTTGTGTTCCAGCGATCAGAGGCGCAACCGATGTGTGGAGAGGAGCGACGGCTCCATATGTATCTTCTACGCAGGTACCGCCGGACTCTTGCATCCGAAGACCGTCGGTTCTCCAGGTTTTCAGCATATTATATTGTTTATGCTGTTCGAAAGGCATCATAGTTGAAGGTGGACGAAAGAATATGTTCGGTTCTGGCACGTACGCGAGGCAGCTTACTCTCGCAAGCAGTGTTAAGCCTCACTCAACAAAGGCCAATTGCTTCCCATGACCACAAAAGTGTGATTGTGAAGTTTGGAGAATGTCTTTCTGCCAATAGACCAACCGGCATGGACCTGGGTTGACGTTTGTCCCAACACCTTGAATTTGCTAGTATGAATTTCTTCTCAGAGAGCCTCGCCCTTCAAACAGAAAGAAGATTTAAAGCTGCTCACATCCAAATGTGAAAAACAACACTCAAAAGGCAGGGGAGAGGGTGAAATGCAACTTCAGCAAAAACCGGGCAGCACGACACATATCGACATGACGAATAAAGACTGTCTTGACGGGCGGCGAGCTGAGATGGCGAGCTCGCAACGCTCCCCAGTGAGCAAAGTGCATTTGTGTTCCAGCGATCAGAGGTTTGCGCCGATGTGTGGAGAGGACTCTTGCATCCGAAGACCGTCGGTTCTCCAGGTTTTCAGCATATCCAGGATATTGTTTATCAGGAAGCATAAAGCAAATTGCATGAACCAAAGCATGGGTATGACATCCAAATTTGTTTCTGATGGGCAAGCTGGAGAACTTGACGCAAGCAAGATCACAAGAAAGACATGGCAAACAGAAACTAGAAGAGTGACACTTGCAGTTTTGGTTGCAGCTCCTCTACTTTAGTTGTGTTTTGCGATATCGTAATTACCCCAGGATGCACTGCAGCCCGGGCCACTTCCTCACAGTGTGGTATTTGGTAAAGACATGGAGCCTTTGCCCCCAAAGCCCAAACAAAGTCCACTTAGTAGCGATGCCCTTTGCTACTAGTAGCGTCCTTGTTACTAGTAGTAAGGCCAGGAGCTACTAATAGCATATTTGCTCCTAGTAGCGACGCCAGGAGCTACTAGTAGCAAGAATTCTATCGCCAAAATCACAATCGCCACAAAGGATTTACATAAAAAGAAGTCGAGGCTTGCGTCCGAATTCCCAAACCATAGGACACTTTAGTCTGCTGATGGGAAGCTCTATTCCTCTCCAATGTGTGCCGTTTTCCAAAGTTGCTGAATCATTTGTACAACAGGACCTTTTTGTGTCATTTGGAAAGCCTCCAGAGGCCTACGTGCTTTGGCATGGAGGATTGCATGAATCAATGAGGGTGAAACAGCTGATCCACCAGGTGAAACCACAGCATGCTTGATTGGATGGTTGAAATGGCCATAGAGACGTTTCATGCCAAACAGATCATGCATGCAAAGGTGCTCATTTAGAGGTCCAAACTCACAAACCCTTCCCCATTCAATTCCAGTAATGTGTTTGCAAGTTTCACTCAATGCGAAGCAAAGAAAACCTTTTGCTTATCCTTTGCAAGCTGGCCTTCCTTGACTGGCGTTCCTGTCTTCATTTTGGCTCAGGGAGCCCGAAGACATGCGAAGTGAGCTAGGTCGGACAGAGAGGCAGACTGCTCAACACATTCTCACAGCATTTGTCTCACGGGCCAACTCGTGTCCCATGTGTGACTGTTCGAAAGATGTTTGCTCCGCTTGTTTGTCCAACTCAAACTGGACATGGCTGTTAGCTTTGCTGGCTTTGTAGCGCTGCCATTCTTGAGCTAGGTTGGTGCCACTCATTATGGAACCAACATGGGCACCACAGGTTCTATATAGATACAGAAGGCCAAATGCAGCCCGAAGCTGTTTGGATCCACTGACTCGAGAACTGACCGATATATGCTTTCTTTGGATCTCGCAAGTCATCAAGACAACTCCCAACTTCATAGCAAGCAGCGTTGGCAGTGTTGGAGACTGCAGGTAGCAAAAACATCCGCCGTATAAGTCCTAGGGCTGGGGTCTATAGCATCAAGCCAGCTCGGCTTTCTGTCGTTGAAGGCATGAGCGCAGCGGAGGGCCTTTGGTTTAAAGACTTCTTCTTAAATAAGTCCTTTTTAGAGATAAAATTGCCTGTGTGTTGACCGTGCCAGTCAACGATTGCCATGCCATGTGCAGCATTGAAACCATGGCTTGCCGCGGGTAGGTGTCGGGTCACTGGCACAGGATATATACAGCAAGGTCTAGAGACTAGACGTCTCGCAATATCCAACAAAAGGACGGACAATGGTGAGAATGTGATTAAATTACCCTATCCAATTAATTCTAAAGCTGCTTGCCGACACCTGTGCCATTGGGAAAGTGAACAGCCAGGCAGCCAGGCTGCACCTTTAAATCATCCGCTATGTAGTTCTAGCATCTCGCCGATTAGGCCTGTAGTTTCCCTTGCGACAAGCTGGGTAATGCATGCTAGGTGTCGGTCAGAAGTTCGGAACACTCATGCCACTTGCACCGTGGCCGCTGCAAGGGGCTGCTCCAGACACTGTGCTTTCTCGTGAGGAAGATTTGGCATGGGAAGATGGTCGACCTGGCCTCTTGGTGAGTCACCAGCATGTTTTCCCGAATGCGTAGCGAAGGGTTCTCGTTTGACTCTGGGGGTCTGGGGGTAGAGCCTTGTTCGCAACTTGTTGTTTGAGTGTTCGCAACCGTCCGCGGTAGGGCGTTATGCCGCTCACATTGGGGGAAGCTGTTGGAGAGGGTTTTGGATGGAAACATGACGTAACGTGTGCAATAGCGTGGAAACGTGTGGAAACGTGAGAGGATGATGATTTCACTGCGCAGGCGCAGCGTTTTGTGAGATAACTGCGCAGTATTGGGATTGGCGTTGGAGGGTGGTGTTTTTGGGGTGTTGGATATGGCTGTGACATTGGTATTTGCGTTTCCAGGGTGTTGCTTCGAAGCTGTGTTTGGCGAATTTGGCAGATGTGAGTGTGCTCACAGAACGTGTCGAAATCCAAACGTGTGGTGCGGTGCAAAATTTGCTGACGCTAACATGATGTGATATTGTCACTTTGTGCGGGCTTTGCGGCTTTGAGGTGTGGAAGTGAAAGTTTCGTGGCAGGCGCAGGGTATCGTGAGGTTGCGAGGTGTGGCGGAGGTGACATTTCCTGGGAGGCACAGTATAGTGCGTGTTGGAGGTGTGGGCGTGCAAATTTTCGTGGCAGGCGCAGGGAATCGTGAGGTGCGAGTTGTGGTGGAGATGAATGTCGCTGTGAAATGTGAGCGGGTGTTGCTGGAGGGCTGGAATCGCGAAACTGCTTGGCAGGGCTGCTTGATGTGTGGGCTTCCCGCTTGACTTTTGGAGGAAGCCTCATACGAATCCGTACGCAATGCTCGTTTTGGAGACTTTGACATGTGACTTTTGGAGGACGTCTCGTACGAAACGCTCGGTTTGGAGACTTGGCGCGTGACTTCTGGAGGAAGTCTCATACGAAAATATCCGTCTGGAATCCATATATTGTTTCCTGTACCTGGACCACCTTTATATATTACATAAAAATAACATTAGGTCCCCCTACCATGGCACATGAGCCTGGCAAGCAGGATTTCAGAACACTTTCATTTTCCATCGTGATTTCATCAACCAGGATTTTATAATAGCACGATTTTCTTGTAATTTCCTAGTGGTGATTCCACTGCAGATTCCTGGGAACAATACCTAGTTTTAGGATTCTATAAATTTACACTGGCACACCAGACGGAAAAAGTTGGGGGGGGGCAGGGCGGTGCTGATATTCGATCTTTCGGACGGTGAAGAGCAATGGCCTCCAACCTAAGGGCGAAGGCCTCCACTAGCAAACTCTCAGTGTCAGATCTGCAGCCAGAAAGATCGTGCTGAATCATTAGGCATTGGGCCATGCTATGTTGTCCTGGACAATAATGAAAATCACTGTAAGATCTGTAAGATCACGATGAGCATGAGCAAACAAGCAACGATTACTTGATGCAAAACTGGCACACCTGGTTGGGTTTGCTGACCATCCACATTGCCATGCTTCTCGTTTGGCTGTTGCTCGCATTTTGCTGGGGAGCGCACAGTGCTGTGGACGGACGACGGTCAAGGAGAATGTCAGTGGAAGTTCAGATCTTTTACATTTTCCTGTCACACTAGCATAGTGACAGATGTACCAGATGTGGTAAATTATGCATATTTTCCTGCACTCGGACAGTGTTCTCGGACACACAGGTCTTGCACGGACAGAGGTCTCGGACACACAGGTCTTGGACAGATAGGTCTCGGACATAGGTCTCGGACATAGAGGTCTTGGACATTGGATGTCGCGGACATAGACGTCTCGGACATTACGATGCCAGAGGTGCTCCTGTGCCCGCTCTTTGGGCATCCGGGTCTATAGGACATTCCAGGGACCGCTTGGTGGCATCAAAAATGAAGTAGATCTCATACTGCGTGGGTCGTTTTAGTTAGACTACTTATAACTTTAGTTAATGAACTACAAGTTAACTTGTAGTTCCATAACTTAACTTGTAGTTCAATAAGTGAGAATAAGTACGCGTATCTATACTATGATTTTTGAGTTAGTTATAAGTAAGTTACTCTTGAAGAAGTTAGATATATGTAAGTTATAATTTCACCCAAATTAGTTATATGTAAGATATACCTTAGTTAGAACTAGTTACAACTACTTAGATTGAAGTTACAACTAGTTAGTAAAGTCGTTTTAGTATAGTTTTTATCGAACATTTTTATAATTTCACACAATCGTAGTTTTTGGCCCGAGCAGATCCTTGACAGCGATCATGTCCGCGGATCTGGGAAGAAGCCGGGGAAAGTGACGAAGAAGAAGAGATCCACCCCGGTGCCGGTCTCATCTTCACCTTCGGTCGTGCGCCGTCCGAAGAAGAAGAAGCGCGAGACCAGCTCTGGATCCAGCTCAGCAGAGATGCCACCTCGGCGCTCGAAGAAGCAGCGCGGCCGGGCGATTTACGTGCAGGTAGGATGACCCCGCCTGGAGCACGCTGGGCGGGCGGGTTGGGGTCTAAACATATATAGAACACAAACACATACAAAATTATAGACGTAGACACGTGTATATATCATCGTACGTATCATCGTTTTTGACGTCGGCCTTTTGTCGGCCATTTGTCGGCCCCTCCCCCCCAGACATCCCCCATAGGACATGTCGGCCTTAGGTCGGCCTTATATATATATATATATATACAATAGTGGGACCCCACATGGTTGGTTTCCGCCGTGTCGGCCTTTTGTCGGCCCCTAGTGCACATATCTCCGTGGAAAGCGTATATTTTCTATCTAGCCTCAGCCGGTTCGAACGCCTTTGTCTGTGGATCGGCAACCTCTCCCGTAGCCATGGAGACCGAAGATGTGACCACGCAGCCTGCGGCCGTGACTTGCAAGCTATGCCGCCGGACTCTACCTGCCGGTGCGTCCGGCAGGACCAAGGGCAAGACTTGGCAGTGCCGCACGTGTCTCTCCTTGAAGACCATGCTGTACCGAAATTTAGGTTCTGGCACCGTTTGGACGAAGCCACCACGTGGATCACGGCGGTGCGGTGGAAGTCTATAGAAAACCGACGTTGGTGCGTCCACTGAACTGACGGATCCGTTGGCTAGAACGCACGAACGAATGCGATGAGAGAAAAAAAGTGCGCCAAATTTGTATGAATCCTTGAAAAAACAAAACTAGTTAGCTCTAGTTAGACCTAGTTATAACTTAGATATAAATAACTTATAACTTGGTTATAAGTAATAGTTATAACTTAGTTATAACTTACTTTTTCTACGCTAACTAAGTTATAACTAACATAACTAAAACGACCCACGCAGTATGATTTCATTTTTATCGAGGATGATTTCATTTTAATCGGGGGGCAGTTGAACTTGTTTGGATGTCAAGAAAGCTAATTGTCACTGAGACTAAGCAGCGGGTCAGATCTGCACGGGTTAGATCGCATATGGTTTTTCATGCAAAATTACTTTACTTCGAGTGATCCCCACCTGGCATCTACCTGGCATTCTATCTGGCATTCTATCTGGCATTTTATCTGGCATTCTATCTGGCATATTTTCTGGCATTCTATCTGGCAATGTATCTAGCAATCTATCTGACACACTATTTGGCATACTATCTGGCATATCTTCTTGCAGCATTCTATCTGGCAATCTACCTGGCATTTTATCTGGCAAACTATCTGGTTGAGGTCCGGCGGTGCACACTGCGATCGGATCCTTGCGGTTGAGGTCCAGCGGTGCACACTGCGATCGGATCCTTGCGGTTGAGGTGGTCCAGGGGTGCACACTGCGATCGGATCCTTGCGGTTGAGGTCCAGGTGTGCACACTGCGAGGGGATCCTTGCGGTTGAGGTCCAGGGGTGCACACAGTGCTCGGATCCTTGCGGTTGAGGTCCAGGGGTGCACACTGCGATCGGATCCTTGCGGTTGAGATCCAGGGGTGCACAGCGATCGGATCCTTGCGGTTGAGGTCCAGGTGTGCACACTGCGAGGGGATCCTTGCGTTTGAGGTCCAGGGGTGCACACAGCGCTCGGATCCTTGCGGTTGAGGTCCAGGAGTGCACACTGCGATCGGATCCTTGCGGTTGAGGTCCAGGGGTGTAGACTGCGAGGGGATCCTTGCGGTTGAGGTCCAGGGAAGCACACTGCGATCGGATCCTTGCGGTTGAGGTCCAGAAGTGCACACTGCGATCCGGAGCTTGCCAGACAAGATCGGCGAAGCAGATTGGCGAGGAAGGAAGCAAGGAGGAAGGAGGAGGACGAGGAGGCGGCGGAGGCGGCGGCGGAGGAAGAACAACTGTGATAAAATCTAACAACCCTCACCTGGCAGGCGGGGAAAAATCAAATTACTTTACTTCGAGTGACCCCCACCATGACATTTCAATCATTTGTCTTGATGCCATAGTGAGGAGCATGTTGCCATAGTCGTTAGTATTGTAGTTCTCGATGTTGCTTGTGGGTCCTCGGGTTGTGTGCTGTGGTTGTGTGCTGTGTTGTGGTTGTGTTTGTGTTTGTGGTTGTGTGTTTGTGGTTGTGGTAGTGGTTGCGGTAGTGGTTGTGATTGTGTGTTTGTAGTTGTGGTTGTGTCTTTGCGATTGTGTGTTTGTAGTTGTGGTTGTGGTTGTGTCTTTGTGATTGTGTGTTTGTAGTTGTGTTTGTGGTTGCGTGTTTGTGGATGTGTTTGTGGTTGTGTTTGTGGTAGTGGTAGTGGTTGTGATTATGTGTTTGTAGTTGTGGTTGTGGTTGTGGTTGTGTCTTTGTGATTGTGTGTTTGTACTTGCGGTTGTGGTTGTGTGTTTGTAGTTGTTTGTGGTAATGTTTGTGTTTGTGGTTGTGTGTTTGCGTGTTTGTGGTTGTGTGTTTTTGGTTGTGTGTTTCCGGTTGTGTGTTTGCGGTTGTGTGTTTGTGTGTGTTTGTGGTTGTGTGTTGTGTGTATGTTTGTGATTGTGTCTTTGTAGTTGTGTTTGTAGTTGTGTTTGCGATTGTGTTTGTAGTTGCGTGTTTGTGATTGTGTTTGTGATTGTGTGTTTGCGGGCGTGTGATTGTGGTTGTGTGTTTGCGGTTTTGTGTTTGTGATTGTGTGTTTGAATTGTGTGGTTGTGGTTGTGTGTTTGTGGTTTTGTGTTTGTAGTTGTGTGTTTGTGATTGTGTTTGTAGTTGTGTGTTTGTGAGTGTGTTTGTGATTGTGAGTTTGTGATTGTGTTTGTGGTTGTGTGTTTCTGGTTGCGCGTTTGTGGTCGTGCGTTGGTGATTGTGTGTTTGTGGATTTTATCTGGCAAACTATCTGGTTGAGGTCCAGCGGTGCACACTGCGATCGGATCCTTGCGGTTGAGGTCCAGGGGTGTAGACTGCGATCGGATCCTGGCGGTTGAGGTCCAGGGGTGCACACTGCGATCCGGAGCTGGCCAGACAAGATCGGCGAAGCAGATTGGCGAAGAAGGAAGCAAGCAGGAAGGAGGAAGGAGGAGGACGAGGAGGCGGCGGAGGCGGAGGCGGAGGCGGAGGAAGAACAGCTGTGATAAAATCTAACAACCCTGCCCTGGCAGGTGGGGAAAAACACAGAAAAACAGAAAAAACAGAAAACCACGGAAAAAAGCAAACAAAACGAAACCCATTGACGCACAACTGATCATGTGTGACAACGACAAACTTTTCTTTTTTGAACACACTTGCCACGCAATTGTCATGTGTGACAGCAACTGACAACAGCTGACCATGCCGCTCTTGATCGCACACCTCAATGCGATGTCTGCGATGTATCACAATTTTAACACTGCCATTGATGCAGTTGCGTTGATGAACTCAAAGCTTCGCTCTCGACTGGTGATTGAAGCAACTGCAAGCCTCAGCTAGAAAAGTGGTTGGCAACTGCGCAGCACAATTAGGTATCAACCTATGAATCCAATCGCAGGCACATATTTTTGGCTCTCAAATTGCGAGGCATAGTGTTATTACGCCAGCGTGTGAAAGGCTGAGCTAGACTTGTGAGGCACAGTGCTCTAGTAGGACAAGTTGCGGCACTGTTTGGCAAACAACTGACCATGCCATCATGGACTCAGCGTGCGCACACTGAGCTCGGCCAATTGACTTTTCAACTGGCCACTCAGGACAGCCACACAGTGTGGCATATCTCACAAACTGCCTGGCCAAAACCTTGGGTGTAGATCTGGCTTTGACTTAGACGGTCCTTGCAACCGGTGAAACCAGATTCAGACCGCACTACCAAGCTTTCAGCATCCAACATGTCTGGCCGCTCTCGTTCCAGCTGCTGCATGCATTCCCATGTAGACAGGAGCCTCAAAGGCTTTTGAGCGGGCCCTCCAAACGCTCCCACGTATGTGTGGAACTGCTGCGCGTTTGCAAGGAACGCCACAGCCTTGAGGGAGGCGCAGTCCATCATGCAGCTGTTTCTTGGCTGTTCCAGCGTCGCCCAAATTGAGAGCATATAGCAGACAAAATAGAGCAAGCTCGAAACTTCCAGTAAATAATTCCCGATCTTCACGAAGTTGTACCCATCCTCTTCGCCTATAGGAACCCATTCTCTAGCTTCCTTCGAGACTGGTGGCGACACAGCGCAGTGAAGCTTGAACAAGGTGTGGCAAGCCAGCGCAATCCAAATTTGCGAATCTGGGCGGCAGCATTGAGAATGAGACGTAGTCCTTTCGAGGACAAAGCATTGTGCTCCGGGGGCATGACAACGTCAAATGCAACACCGTGAAAACCACCTGCCAACATTTCAAATGTCAGCCAGCCAGCTCCTGCAAACGCTTCGCAGAAGTCCAACAGTTCGCCGCTGCAACCAGAGGCCTGACAGATTCCTCCAGCCTCGACCCACAAGCGCCAAGAGCATTTTGGTCAGAGTGGATCCAGCAAGACATGGGTAGCAAGTCTCCAGAATTGTCGGCCACAGCCAAGCTGCTCGACCTCCATTCACTTCTGCGTCAACACGCAAGAACTGGTTGATCAAGCCTTCATAGTGTGACATAGTTTCCATCTCTGCTGAAGCAAACATCCTGTCCAAGGAAACTGAACAGGCATTCATGACGTGTCTGACTGGTGGTCCTTACATTTCAATATTTATACAAAAAGTACAAATCTGTGTTTGGTGAGAATAACCACTGGACCGCACGCCTTGGGAGGCCTGACCACTGCAAGAAGTCTCCCAGCTCACAGTTGCAGGCTTTGGCAAAGCGATCCAAGAGTGCCTCATCAGCCGAAGTCGAAGAAGGCCCGTGGACAGCCGCATTCCCATCTGCAGCATCTCTGGTGACTGTGGTGGCGCCATGACTGACAAGAAGACCACTGCTGCTGCGGAAGCCATTGCCTTCTACGACAGGACACAGCGCCGGAAGCCATTGCCTTCTACGACAGGACACAGCGCCAGATCAGGTTGTGGAGGATCAGCTTCGGGATTGCGCCGGGAATGCCGCTTCTTCTTGCGCAATGGGACAGGTCGCTGGCGCATCATCTGAAGACCCAGCACCATCATAGGAAACCACGCGCGACCAGGGAAACCAGCTGCAACAGGGAAGCCTTTAGTCTTCTTGATCGTCTTCATATTGGTCATCACCATGGCAGGGCCAAGAAGCTGGCAAACTAACTGGGTATGCAATATCAGCCTGCTCCCATCTCCAGGTTACTGTTATCAAGTTATCAGGTGGCATCTCAAAACAACAACTGACAGCCAAAGACTGATTGACAACAAAGTACTGTAACGCAGAATGAATGAAGAAAGCTCGCTGTAACTGTGACACACATTGACAGATTGGTGGTGTGGCCCAGAGACACCTGCAGCATTTTGGCAACACCTTGCGCAGACACGAATCTTAAAAATCTGACAGAGCTCCAAGCAAGTTCTCCTTTGGAGAAACACGCTACTTCTTCTTGTATGTTGTCTTGGCTGGCAAAGCAGCCACATCCCTTCTCAGTGACTCCAAGACAGCATCTGCGATGCGCCCAGGTTGCTGGATCTCAGAATCTGCCAACGCGTAACCTCGACAGGCTGCGCGGAGCCAATTAGAGAAACAGGACGCCCAAAAAACAAAAACAAATCATGAGGCAAACTTCAACCCAAAAGTTTTGAAACTTAGAAATTGAAATCCAGGTCACCCCTCTTCGCCGAGTACTCTCTCCACTTTGTCCACGCAGTCCACACGCAGTCCAATGAACATGCTCCAGGGCAGCCCGCCAGCTTGACTCAGAGGACTTGTCAAACACCCTGGACATTGTCTTTCTGCTAGTCAGCCCTGGAACCCACTTCGCACAAAATCTGTGGTCGTTGCCTGACACAGATTGACTTGAGATGACTTGGGCATACCAATGTAGAACACCTAAGCCCTATGAAAAAGCAAGCCCCAACACTGAGCAGGCTATTTACGTTCTCGACTAATGATGAAAGGCAGCCAGGCCGCAGTTCATGGTTATGCTGCAACCAGGCGGGGAAATATCCGACAAGGTGCTGGGAGAAGTGTGCACATTGGGGCCTCTTGGGCCTGCAGTCCTTCTCGAAGCATGCGTTTCTGCCTCTGAAGCGCGATCTTGCATCTCAGGCTCGGCAGCTGCTTCAGAAACAGGTTCAGCTTCACTTGCCAGCGCTGCACCCTGATCAATCCCAACATGTGGGTCAGCATTGCCAAGACCTTGAACAACAGCTGACTCACCCTGACTGACTTGAGGTGGTTCACACTGACTTGGTTCGGGAGGCTCACCAACAGCTGACTCACCCTGACTGACTTGAGGTGGTTCACACTGACTTGGTTCAGAAGGCTCCGGCACAGGCTCGCGACATTTTTCTCAACAAGCCAAATTTGATTTCAATGAGGGATTGCCACAAACTGCTGCTGCAAGTGAACCCCTGCAATCACCTCAGCTCAACTTTCCTAGCCTAGCAGCAGATCCTAGCCGCTAGGCCCCAGAAGCCGGGCGAACCTGGCTGCAGAACATAGTTATGTTTTTGCTTTTGAAACATATTAACGACGATATAATGTTCAAGACAAAACATTACAGGACACAAATCAAGCTCAACACCCATATTTTGCAACCCAAAAGGCCCTGCATATGTGAAATTGGAGACCTCCAAGGGCATAAGAAAACCATAACCAAATCATATCAAAAAAACAATCCCATCAAAAAAACATAAAAGCAAATGTATCCAAATCATAATGAAAACGTAACAAAAACATAACAAAAGCATAAAAGAAAATGTTTAAAAAACATTTTTTTGTGGCCTACCTCCAACTCACAAGCCTAGTACTGGGACAGCAAAACGGCTCAATGACATCGAGAAGCACTTGGTCGCAAAGCACTGCGAGTGGCCTGCCTCAAGCCTTGTAGGAATCAAACATCAGCTGCTTGAATCCCTGCAGATACTCCAGCAGGTCTTCGCCAAGGTCTTGGTCATGCAAATGGTGTCAAACAACAACACTTTGAAACATAGCATAACTAAAACAACACAAACCAAGCAAAACGCATAAGACAGACAGACATATGAAAGCAAGGATCACTTCACATCAATGTCTCGTGAGAGATGGCAGTACCAAAGCATAGCCTCCACCCTTCGGCCAATGCTGGCATCGCAGCTCATGCGCTCCTCCTCCACGAAGTAGGCCTTGACTTCAGGCATGATGAACATGGCCGCTCGCAAGACCTGGTTCCCCCCGAGTTGCAGGGTCTCATCGCGGAGCTGTTCCTGGTGGATTGCATCGTGAAGCAACCCGATGTCCATGAGCTTTGTTCCCCCGCAGCACCTCCAAAATACATTTCTCGCCCTGCAGCAATCGGTCCAGCATAAGGAACAAGCGTGGTTGCCCGTCCATTGGCCTCACAGGCACTGCCGTCTCATTGACACTGGGCATCGCGGAAGTGTCCATCGCAGAGACAGCTGCTGGACTTGCAGGGGAAGTCAGCGGAGGTGATGGAGGAGAAAGTTGCTTGTCCTAAGTCACACCTGCCATATAAGATTGAGTTTTATATAATATATTGTATAGTAGATCTTTGCTATGTCTTACAATAGAGTCATATCAGCTGACTTGAACAGCTGATTTGAACAGCTGAGCGGGGAGGCTTGAACCAACATTTTCTGGGGTTCAAACATACCGACTGCACCACAGCAGTCATACATCTTGCATGGACCTGGAACTCATGAATTTATGACAGTGCAGCTGCGTATTCATCAATTAGCCGGGGGGTCCGTCGGCATTGTTGCGCCTTGGATTCCCAGCTCCGCTTGGAGTCTAACAACATGGCATCTTCAGGGATCATCATGTCCAACAACACGCCTGTGTAGTCAACCATGGTGCTTCTTCAAGCACGCAGCAACAAAGAACCTCTTCGCGTGAAGTGACTCGACAGCTGACTGACAGACGCAAACATCCACAGACTCAAAGAAATACAGAAACAGCTGACCAACACTCTCCAAAGTAAAGCAAAGTCTGCAAGAGCTCACAAGCAACTGTAGAGTCCAGGGTTGAGAACATGTTCTAAACTTGCAAATGCCTCATCACCCTCCAGGCTAGCAACGTGCGCGATGCAGCGGAGATGGTCACTGGGATCACCTCAGTTGAGTTGAGGCAAATCATTCACTAACATGGCCTTTGCATATGCAGCTCGATTTAACACACTCAAAGTGTAGTGAAGGAAAGCCTGTCAAGGCTCTTGAAACACAAACCTGTGACTTATATAGTTCTCGCGCATCACACAACAGACACACCGAAAATCACACAACAAACAGCAGTTCTAAGCATCCTGCCTATTGCAATTTTACCTGCAAATAAGGAAGAGCCAATTGGATATTGCGCATTGGAACCTACTGACAACAACTGCCAGCAACAACAGTGAGATCACCTGCGCTATAAATGAAAGCAAACAGCTTCTTCAATGGAAACAACTGACAACGCCAAGAATATAAAAGCCAGCAGCTCCAACAAACTAATATGACTGTCCTCAAAGCGACCAAGGCAGCGACAGGAAGATCACAGTAGCTCAGTTTGACCTGGAATGTAAGTGGTTGGAAGCGAATGAAAACATTCATAAAACAACTCACCACCACAGTTTCTGCTACTTCTGGCAAACTTGTAGCTTCATTCAAAGATTGAACTGTTCAACATGAAATCATCGCTGAGAGCCACGCCTTGAACCGCACAGCACACCATCAAACAAGCAAGCAGCACATGTGTTTTTGTCATGCTGGCTGGCCATTAAAGCGGTGGCTGAATTCTAGAGACAACAGCTGACACCAGTGACATGCTTGCCTCTCCTACAATTACAATGTAAGTGTAGCACCGCTGACAGGCTGACAAATTAAAGGAAGGTGTCAAAACAACTGACTGGGCCATCGTGACTGAAGGGCCATTTGAAGCTCAGTTCCACCTGCCACGCCAACAGCTCAGATGAGTCCATGTTTGACTCAATAGGTTTAAACCTCTTGTTGAACAACAGTGCTGAATGACTGCTTCTTGCGCTGATTGCCCAGCAACTGCGCAAGCAGCAAACACTTTTCTCATTCATGGTGCTGGTCTGGCCACTGCTTTTGCAGTAGCCAGAGCATGCCGTGCCAATTGCGCCACGTCTTCTCCTGAGTTCTCAGTCACTCACATAACTTGTGCAACTGGCATGGCAAACTGTAAGCTTTGTCCACACATGGTCCACAACTTGTCACCCAAGGTTTGGAATGGTCCAATCAGTGAACAAACCTCCAAGAGATAAACTTGCTGCCCAGTCTCTCACACTGTCCTGCAGCCACAGCGCATGGTTTTTGGAATCCTCCTTGAACAGCAGCTTGCTCCTCTTGCGCAGATGCTATGGACCGGCTGTGGGTCAAGCCATTCAAGAACCATTGATCTTCAATTGATGTCTTGGATTTTCACTTTTGGTTTTAGAATACAATCACTCTTTTAATGTAATGTCCTTCTTCTTTTCATTTCAACTAGCAGTTGACCTACTCAGTTGATATTACATTGAGTCATGAATCATGTTCAAGCCAAGTCTCAGTAATCTTATTTGCCTGCGCCTGCCCAAGCTTCCATACCTCTCGCTAAGGGAGAAAAACAACAGCTGAGTAACGCGGTCCATGCCATAGTCGTTCAGAATTTCTGACCTCACCCGACAAGCGCAAAAGCAGACTTAAAAAGATACCCAACCACACATGTCACATGAACTTCACTGGCAAGACATTTATCCACTCCAATATCCACAGTCACTGCCTTTGATTCTTCTTACCACTGTGAATCAAGACACATCACTTGTGTTCTGCAAGTCAGCAGCGCTCCTCTAGAGAAGCTCCATCTCATTATCCTCCGCGGCTGCTGCTCGTCCAGAAGAAGCTGCTGTGGCTGAAGGCTCTGGCGCTGCGTCCACCCATACAGATGAAGACGGGGCCGAATGAGCAGTTGGATTCTGCTGAGGGCGAGCCTGAGATGGGTTCACTGTTTGCCAAAGTCAAACATGCGCAAAGTTGAATGAAACAAACCTGAGCTCAATCTTGATGCTTGAGTGAAAGACTATCCAGCAACACTCAACAGTTACAAAACAACCCATCTACCTTCCAGGCCAGGCACGATTGGGATGCATAAATGAGAAACAGTTGATGAAGTATTTCCAGTTGGACCCCAATAAGAATTCTTCACCACAAGAAGGCAGCATATTTTTGAACTGAAGGCTCGGAAAGCTTTAGTTCACAGTCCATACAGAGGATTCCACTGATGGTGCTGGGGCTGATTCCACTGATGGTGCTGGGGCTGATCGCACTCACCATGTTGTTCTTGGAGCTGATTGCTCAGATGTTGGTTCTGGGGCTGATGGCTTTGCGGATCGATCAGATGATGGTGCTGGGGCTGATGGCTCTGCAGATCGCTCAGATGATGGTGCTGGGGCTGATGGCTCTGGGGCTGATGCTGTGGCTGGCCCCCATTCAACAGGTCGCCGCCCTGGAGGTCGAGGTGGTGGTGAAGGTGGCTCCATGCAGACGAGCGTTCTCAAATTGTTTGTCCTGAGTTCAGCAAGCGGCAGTGTCACAGGAGAACGATGTGAATGCAGGATATGTAATAGTGGGCAATCTAGACTTGTTGAACCATTGTGACACTCTCAACAATCAATGATATAAATATCAGTCCCATTGTACAACGGTCCTCTTAATTACTTTCACATGAGAAAATTTGCATCAAAAGCAAAAACTGCTAAACACAGGAACCATGCTCCATCGCTCAGCTGCTGGTAAGAACTCAAACAATGTCTCAGCAGTTCGATTGGCCACTGCAATCCACTCGTCAGAGCTCATGTTGTGATTGTGCATGATCCTCCCATGAGCATACCCCCTGAGGACAGGCTTGGGTCAAACCCAATGAGAGAAAGCTGGCAAACAAAAGAACACAAACTCACGTTTCAGAAATTGGCCATGGGCTTGACAAATGATTTAAATGTTCTCGCAGGCTACAGGTTTACAAGCAAGAAGTCACAGGGACCTGTTTTTCTTATTTGCCCGGGTCAAGTGTTTGTCAAAGAGCCAGCTGTTTTCATAGTCACTAGTCATGCACTCAAAGAGTCAGCTGTTCTTTCCATAGGGTTAACGGATTTTATCTTCTGATGGGCTTTGGTGACAAGGGTCCAATCCATCTCTACAGACAAGAACTGCTTCGCGAACCGACAGTCCGAACGGACACCCCAAGAGAGCTTTTCCATGACGATGAGGACCTGGACGCCAGCAGCCTGAGAGTCCATTGGACCAGTAACCAACTTTGTAAACCAACTTTGAAACCCAGTGACTAATATAGTATAGTTATATAGAGTTGACCAATAGTGACTCTATATAACATTGGTATACTCACATCAAAGCAACTAAATCATTCAACTTGTGGGCGGCCAGCCAAGTTACATGCAAGATTGCCCAAAGCACTGCAGTGACTGTTCCTGTGCGATGCCACCCTTGAAGGCAGGAGATCCTTGGTCAACAACAAGAGTCATCAATATGCTTCACCCTTTCTTCTACCACAAAGATATGGCTACTATCGTGGCTATCGTGGTTGAACCTCACAGAAAAACCAAACCAAAGAACACGCAAACAAGACTCCTGATCACCGAGGCTGGCTTGGACAGGATCATGTTGAGCACTGCAATGAAGTTAGGATGGCGCATCACCTAGAAGTGGAGCAACCATTGGATTGGTGGACTATCAACCGCACTCAGACTACACAACAAGCACATGAAGCACAAGAAATGAGAGTTGAATCAAACACATCACAAACAAGATCATGTAAGGCCAGCGCTGTTCGCTGGGTGGTCTGAACCCATCCAGAGTCTCTCGGATTGTAGGGGCCCTTCTTGCCATTGCCCTTGCCCTTGCCTTTGCCCTTGGTGCTCCTGAGATTGATTGACAAACAGCTGACAAATCTTGACAACAATTGCCAAAGAAGTTTCACTGCTGACTACAGACTGGGAATGAAACATGTAACATTACTGCTAAGACTCAAGTGCCCAAGCATCTCGTGATACACAGTGGTCATTGAAGGCCACATCTCGTGGTGATCCACCTCAGATTCCTCCGGGTGGCCAATGATGGCCACCCGCAGTGGCCATCCTCTCCACCTCCCAGATTGGAGCGGAACCCAGACTTTATCACCATTCTCTACCTGGGCGTTGTCAGGAGACACAGGAAAATTAGTCAATCATCTTTTGTTCATTATTTGAGTGATTGTTGATGCTGTGGCCATGTGACTGAAGCAAACAAACATTGTTCTCTAAGTTTAGTTATACATGGACATCAGCGCCTTGCAAATAAATTTGGCCCAGGCACTGCCTGTCTCGCCGCCTCCACGACGTTTGCTGTAATCTGTGTCATGGTGGAAGCCAAGAGCCAAGTTATTCCTGGGATGCGATGGTGGGTGACTGACAGCCAACACTTCCCTGCAGAAAGGTCAGCCAGCTAGATTGTCTCAGACTACTCCATCGGTTCAGTGACTAAAGCCAAGAGCAAGTAACATTTTAATTCTGAATGCTTTGCAAGCTGCTTCTCCACCTCTCGCTTGGTGCTCTTGAGCACGCAGCCACTCAAATTCCTGAATCCACCTCGCTGGTTTCTTTGATGCACGTAGTCCCTTAGATGAAAACCAAACTCAGACCCTTCAATCACTCCATGGACAGAGCTGACCACATCTGTATCACCTCACGTGACCTCAATGTGACTAACAGAGGATACTCTCAAGTCAAACAAAGACAAGACAAAATCCAGATTTCCTTGGCCTTCTCTTTGTCCAAGATCCAAAGAAGATATACTGCCCCAGACTCACTTCGATCCACTTCAATATAATTGGGTGTTATGAAAAAGTATACCTGCATGTCCAATGCAAACGCCCAGCCAAACATTCAGACTTTTCTAACTCAGTACAAGCAGCCTGCTGAGCTTTCCTTAGAACCATCAATGGAAACACACGATCGCATGATTCAAGTCAATCGTATATACAATTACAAGAAGCACTTTTCATAGATTTAGTAACCTCTAACTAATGCTACACTCAATCCAGGTCTTGACATGGCCTGATGGACTGCCATTCAATCACTCAATGACCTCACCTCTAAGCCAAGTCAAGTCTCCCCACGAAGTACCAGCGGCAGAAGTGTGGGCCATGCAAAGACTACTGATGGAATGAATGAAGGTCTTGATCGTTACTGACTGATAAACTCAAGTGACTAACTGAGTACCCCGTTTTGAAAACATCTGACTTCATTACTGAAGTGACTAACAAGTGACTAGTCTTACATGTTCATGACTGTCAGTCATTGTCTTGAACACATCAGTCGCTGCGGGTCATCAGTTGTGGAAAGTTCAAGTCAAACATCTAACAACAAGTGGCAACATCTGACTGAACCCATGAAGCACACAAAGGCATGCCAATTCCCCCTGCCCCTCCCGAACACATGCCAATTCCACCTGCTCCTCATTCAGAAGGCCAGTAGAATTCAGCAGAGGATGCTTAGATCAATGGATTGCAGCTAACGCCAAATTATAACAAACTCACAAAAAGAATCAAACAATCGTCAAACAGTGTTCCCAAGGCCCCAGGCGTGAGATAGCCACGGGAGTCCAGCCGCAAATACATCAGCAAGGCAAGGAGACAGAGGGGAAACAACTGACAACAAAGGTGAGTAGTGAAAACGCCTGACATCATTTGACACCATGTATCAGCGACGCTAAGTGGTGGATCAGATTGGAAGTGGTCTAGATCAGCTATATTCAATTATTGTTAAACAATTTCTTTGAATGCATCACTTTGAACTTGGCCCTGGCACCCCAGAAAACTCAAATCAAACAGGGCTGCTCTTCCCCTCACATCAAAAATGATTGTGTAATGTTCTTGTATTTTCTGTGTATTGTTTTTATTGGTTATTTCATTTTTTATTTCATTTTATATATTTGTTTCATTTTTTGTATTTATTTCAGTTTTTATATTTATTTCTTTTTTTATATTTGTTTAGTTTTTATATGTATTTCTTTTTTGTTATTTATCTATTTTTTATTAAAACCATAGCTGATCTAGACCACTTGCAATCTGACCCACTGCTTAGCGTCGCTGATACTTGGTAGTACACATGTAGTGCGGGAAGAGGCTTCTGGTCCGTCGCGCCTCAGAACTAGCAACTCTAGTTAGCTGTGGCCTCACGCAGAACTGACAACTTGTAGAACACATGTAGTGCGGGAAGCAGGTTGTGGGAGTTGTGGCCTCAGAACTGGCCACTTGGTAGACAGCTGTGGCCTCAGAACTGGCCACTTGGCAGTACAAATGTAGTGCAGCAAGCAGCTTCCGGGAGCTGAAGAACTGGCAGCTTTGCAGTGCAAATGTAATCCGGGAAGCAATAACTTGCGCGGCAAAAATACATATGCGTACGTGAGTGTCCCGCAAGAGTGCCCCACAAGAGTGTTGCACGAGAGTCCAAAAGAGTGTCCTGCAAGAGTGCCCCGCAGAGTGACGAAAGTGTCGCGCGAGAGTGTCCCGCAAGAGCGTTCTACAAGAGTGTCTCCTACAAGACTGTCCAAAGATGTTTGAGCGTTTGCATTTTGGTTCGTGGGTTCCATCTTGCATTTTTCAATGTTTTCCCCAGAGAGCAAGAACTAGTGTAGGTCTTACTTCAAGTATAGGGAGAACTGCATGTGTGCGCTTTCGAGCCTGGGTGCTGGTATGGCTGGTGCTGGTGCAAGGCCCCGCTGTTGTGTGCGCTTGGGCGCTGGCGCCGCTGCAGGTTGCCGCTGCTGTGTGCGCTTGGGTGCTGGCGCCGCCGCTGCTGTGTGCCCTTGGACGCTGTTGCCCCTGCAGGGTGCCGCTGGTGTGCGTTTGGGGGCTTTGTGCGCTTGGGAGGTTGGGCGCTGGTGCCACTGCAGGGTGCCGCTGCTGAGTTGTGTGCTCGAAGAAACCACGACAGTTTGAATGCAATGATTCCAATGCTATTCGGGGTCTAGGCCGGGGTAGTTCTTTGTTTTTGGATGCTTTTGGTTGGTTTCACTTTTAGTCCTCACCACGAACCCACAAATGCGGCAACCCAAACATTGTTGAAGCTGACAGCCCAGCGACCAAGGATGCGGTTGATTGATGCGACACCTTCCACATACTACAGCACCCACCGCTTCAATTTCACCATTTTGGGGCCAAGTTGTCCGTGCTGCTGTATCGCATTTGTGGGAAGGCTATGTTTTGCTGGTTTCAGCTGATTGAAAGCAGATTGCCGGCATATGCACAGGCAGTATTCGTGCACTATGATAATGAAACCAACAAGAAGAAAAACGTTCCGTGGACCAGCTGGACCAGTGCTTAAGCCGTAGAGGGTGATTAATGTGTGGGACCGTTCGTTGGTAAGCAGAAAAACTGAACATATGGTACACCTGGCAGACTACATTTACAACAAATGCAGGTCGAACAGGACAGATGAACAGATTGATACTCCTGCACTGGTTTTGCGTTCAGGTGCCTTTTATGTTCCTCGAGACCTGAAATGCACAGGGAACAGGTGTTTCTTCAAGTGTGCAATCCGTTGCCTCTGAACTGCACGCCAAGGAAGCGGTGCAGAAGCAGCCGTGTTTTTCAAGGCATTTCATTCAATGTGCTGAGTGAACATGACATCAATGCCAGAATTTATGTTGCGATTCCCTTGGAATGCGATCAGGGTGTTGCTCCTGCGTTTGTTTGACCATGGTTCTTTTCGATGAAGGATGATTTGTAGATAACTATGGACTTCATCTGCGCAAGCATTCGTTCACAAATTCACCCGGGTTACAAAAGACTGGAAGTAAAGCTACATCAAAAGTGAGTCGGGGGAGGGCCTACAGTCAGGTTGAATCCTCCGGCTATTGAAGAGCATGGCAACGGAAGTTCACACCCATTGTCCGGTGTTTTGGGAAGTCTAGACCTGTAAGTCATCGTTGTTAAAATTGATTATCCACAAAGCTTGCCCTGGACAAAGCTTGCATTTGTTGATCCGACTCACACTGATTGTAAAGCACATGCATTTGATTCCCCAGTATCAAATCAAATATTCATCATCCCTGCAACCGGTCCAGATTGCTATAGCCTTGGGATTTTCTCTCCCATGATCTCTTGTGTTGGGCTTCATGCTTTGCAAGCCACCACGTTACGTTGTTGAGCCCCACACTAAGCAAAGCAGGTGTTTGTTGCAAATGGACATGCAAATGTATCCTTTCCGATGCAAAGTCACAAAGAAGACAGAACATCAGATATACAACCGCTTTGCCTCTGGAATATGACGCAGCATACATGCTTTGCATGATGACTTGGCACTTGTACGGCAAGGCCTGTCAGGCAGTGTTGAGTCCAAGGCATCCGTCAATCCGCTGACGCTCAGTTCCAACTGCTTTCGGTGCGAAGAGATGCACGCCATGTGGGCCAGAAACTCGAGGCCAGACACACGTGTTTCCGTTCGAGAGATGGCTCAAGAAGACCGGCCTTGCCACATGCAGAAGTTGCAACTGCAGTTGTCAAAGAGCTGCCTGTTTAAAGCACTGAACAAGGACTTATACTTGTCCAATCCTGCACGTTGTTTGTTTTGAGTTCTCCATGTTAACAGTTCTTCGTCTCCCTTTGAGCAAACTCACACAAGATTTTAATCCGTTGGAAGAGAATGTTTGTCCAGCCTTGTGCATCATGAATCAAAAGCATCAAGAAGCACTATTTATCAAGAAGTCATGCCCGATGAGCTTCGCAAGAAAGGATGCCCATTATCAGAAGGAGCACGGTTGTTGAAAAAGCGGGTTGCTGCAAGCGCCTTTGTCGCACAAACAAAATCATCCGGTGCTTGCTGCTTGTGCTTCTCTTTTGATGCAGATGTTTGGGAGAATTATGGACACAACCACGCAAAAGTCTTGTCAGGTTGTAGTGCGGAAAGTCCATTGAACCTGGGGCCAGCCTTGAAAGAAATCGTTGGCTCGCTCGTTTAGATCATTCAGTTTCACGAATCCAGGGTTACGTTTCGCTTGGAATTGGGACTACTACATACTGACATACTGCTTTCTGACATCCATTCATGTGGACTCCTAGTATCCATTTATGTGGACTGGACCACACAGAGAATTTGTGGCTGATACAATGATACAAGTTGTTGGCAGATATGGTTTGCTCGACCTTTGTCACACTGATTGAATGGAGCAGCCAGCCTTGGCAACGTGACGCCAACATTACATGAGGGATTCCATCAGGCCCTTGGAGCTACGACACGTGTTATGGACAAGATCCACAATTATTATGCTGACGTCACATTGACATGTGTTCTAACAGTGTGGTGATCATGCAGAGGGAAGACAGAAACTTGAGAATTATGTGCCCATGGCACTTCTATGAATCCAAGAAAATCACACTTCTTGTTGCTGTTTCTGGGCAAAGATATGGATGTTGACGCTCACTTCGCTGAAGTGCCTATGGGGCCGACACTGTTGCAGGCAAACGAAGCTTATCGGCCTGACAGACTGACAGATGTTCCTATCATTGGACTTTGGTTTATGTCGCCGCACACAGGCACTACCTGAAATGACCTGAATAATGTTGCTCGTTCGGCTGTTGTGGCCAGACCTCCTTTCTACTACGTTGCAGAATCCTTCGTCAGCATTCGATCCGAACCTGTCAGTGCAACCTTTTGCAGAAGTGTCAGGCAGCAAGCCCTCTGTTGGCTGGTTCCACTCTTTCTCTTTGCGGCGATCAACCTTGATGAAAGCCAAGAAACGAGCAAACCTTCAGGCATTCGCTTTGTACACAGGCTCGCTGGTGAAGTACTGGGTGCAGGGATGCCTCAAACTGTTCCAAAACTCTGCGGAACCTTTCCGAAACACTCTTATCCAGACGTTGCAACAAACCGGTTTATATGATTCGAAATTTCTGAATGCTGCCATTTAGAGGCCAGATAATCATGTTGATAGTTGCAAGGACGATGCTGAGAAAGACAATCGCAAGAAAATATCATTGTTAGATCCCCAAGCAGGTGCAGCCAGAATCGACTTGCAAGGAAGAACGACTGTTGTCTGGGAATGATATGCAAAGCACTCGGCCATGCTTGACGGTGGCATGTGCAAGACAACCGAAACTATCTTTGTCTCTATTGCTGGACACGGAACTCGTATGTCAGCTGCGCGCAAGCAGCCTTTCGAAAATGCGCGAAACGCAATTTCCTTCACTGCTTGCGGGGAGGAACGATCCAAGCAAGCCAAGTTCAGAACTGGAAACTTTGCACCAGAAGCCAAAGAAAGCTTGTCCATCCTCCAAGAAGAAACAACGAGTCTACTACCATTTCTGTGCTGTTTGTTCCTGGCAAAGCATTGTTTGAAAGGGATTTGCTGGACCCGCTCAGTCGAGCAATGGTGACAGGGCAGCTAATTAAGGCAAGAGCGGCAGGACTGAGCAAATCGCTGTTTCCACTGCGCAGGAACGATACGGGGAACTGATGAAGCCCAGCCTATTTCTTAGCTTTTGCATAAATTCTAGGAGAAGCAATTTCCCCGAAAAGCCCTGCCTTTTCGAGAATCGCAACGGAACTCTTGGATTTCTCCAAACCTAGTGTTTGAGATGAATTGGAAGATATATGTTGTGTTTACATGTGCTTTACCCTGTTGGGTGAAAGTTTGACGTCAGTCGGCTCACATTGGAATTGTGTATGTTCCTTTTTTTCTCAGTGTCCAATATAATGTTAAATAAAGAACATGTGAGAAGTCCCAGATTGCATGTCTACCGGCCAATCTACTCGCCAGTGCTGAAGATTTTCACGGGTGCTCTCCCACAGGTAGCTCACATTCACAGGACGCTTCTGCGCCTGAAGCTCAACCAACATGTTTGCCCAGGGTGCGGCGCAACAGTGCGCAACAAATCATTTGCAAGCCACCTGGCCATGTTTGTCAAGGCCAGGCTCTAGCGACTAGTGGCAGACTCTTGAAAACACTTGTCAATGTGCAAGCCTTGCATTCCTGTCCACATTGCGCACAACTCGGGTGACACATACACGCACATTGTGCAATAGGCAAATTTTGCGCTCGCTCAGTTGAGCAGGGCAAAGCCAGTATTTGGTAGTGATGCCAGACCAGCTAAGGCAAAAGCAACAACAAATATAGTGTAAGAGGATCGCTGTTGATTTCTACTGCGAATTGGGATTTAGGAAAAAGTCCAAATCATCATCAACCAAAGTTAGGCGGGGTCATTTCTGGAATAAATTGGTGTGCTGTTCACGTGCCAATTTTTTTGCATGCCGAGTGCCAGTCTCTCAGAGAAAGTGCATCTATGACAATCACACGCAAAATGCCTGAACTGGGTCCAGCTTGGTGGACGGGAAGAGGGCAATACGAAGGCAAAATGCCTGAAATGGGTCCTGAGCAAGGCCAAGTCGGCAGCTGATTGTGGTGTCAGGCGAATTCAGGCAAGAGCAACGCTACTTACATTTCTCTTGGGTACCTCATAGATTATGCATGAGGAGTCGCAGATTGCGTGGCTGCCGGCCAATCTACTTGGTCTCTACTAGCCAGTGCTGAAGATTTCCACGGGTGCCTTCACGGGTGAAAACTTCACAGATCTTTGTTCAAGCAGTTTGAGAAAAAATCACATTGCCAATGGTTAAGCCTAACATTCCTGTAGTGAGGATCTTCAAGGGTACCTTCAGAGATGCCGAAAATGCAGAACTTTGGCCACAGCAGACTTTCGATCAATTCGTGTTATATCGTCAAGTCCAACATACCTGTGTCAAAAATGCTCGAGCAGGATGATGTTTACATTCTCTACCCAACCTAGGACCTTGCACTTGCACTGCAATGTACAAGGTCAACCATCTTCATCTTCATCGATCTTTATAGGATGTTGTAGGTTTACACAGACACATGTCGCGCCCCATTTGCGGATTTGCTATTTTTGCGTGCTTGAGAGCGCAAGAAAGGGAATCGGTTCGTGATGCAACAGGTTTTCAAGCCGAGCAGATGAAGGTCATTCCTTGAATCAGGCCTGCACTTGCTGAAGGCAGACAATAAGCAGACTTGCACTGCTGATTTCTTTGTACTGTGTGCACCTGCT
This sequence comes from Porites rus, assembly GCA_964035705.1. Taxonomy (NCBI): domain Eukaryota; kingdom Metazoa; phylum Cnidaria; class Anthozoa; order Scleractinia; family Poritidae; genus Porites; species Porites rus. The sequence continues at coordinate 41,644 of CAXIVM010002262.1, read as the reverse complement.
GCTAGCTGTTCCGGCAGCACCTCATTCACCTTTGCGATGAAAGATGTGAGGAACACATCTCTACATGTGCAATTGCGAGTATGCAAGCATATTTCCCTGCGTGTCGAATCTCCACACTTGTCTCGAAAAGACTTTCTTCAGATACCGTTGCCCAGAAGTCACATTTTGCTGGCACTCATTTTCAGAGCAATGCGCTTGTTGCCGAGTTATCTTGTACACGGGATTGTGGCCTGGAGACATGACCCATCTCGCGTGTTTGGAAGCCAGTTGACATTCACAGTCCGATGCAAAAATGGAGGAGGCCAACCCACGTGGCCACCATGGGTACATCTTGACGCCGCCGATGCCTCCTTAGTACCATCCGGCCGTGATGGCTGCGTGCACAGCCTGCGGAGGTGCAAACCATGCAATCACTTTGCAAATTGCGGTGCTCCCTTGCTGTAGCAACAAAATCGGTTTGAATAGAACGCTGCAGCCGTTTCGAAATTTGATGTGCCATTCTTGCTGGGACCCAGAGATACCGTGTTTGGTCAAGTTTAGAGACTTGACCTCTAGGCACGGAGAAAGACCAGATTATGCCGGCGAGTGGAATATCTACTCATGGCTTAAGAGCCGACTTAAGACTTGAAGGCCTTCGAAAAAGGATCAGAACTTTGAGTGTGTGCTCCTTTTTGACAACTGCTGGCAACACTTTGCGAGTTGATGTTTGTGAAACTGATGTCAAAAGGGTTTATTAGTACATTCTGAATTTATCAAACATTATCAAACAAAGTTTTGCATGTGCTTCCGTCATATTCAATCTCAAGTCATTGTCGTCGCTCTCGCACTGCTATAAGTCTCTCGCTTTTGTCATCGGAAATCCAAACCTGCAGCCAACACAACCCCTCCATGGATGTGATTTTGGAGTAAGGTCCCCCAAGGCCTCAGAAGACGTGCCTGTGTGCCCCTGTGCCTGGGCACCTTTTGCTTCTGGAGAGCAGATGTTGTAATTACTAAGGATTCTGCGGCTTCCTTGAAATCAGACTATGCCAGAATGGACCCCCATCTACAAGAGATTTTGGGGTGTGTGTCATTTGAAAACCCTGTATGTACCCCGTAACGGGGTGAATTTCCAACATGGGAAAGGAGACACCTGAATAGGGAAACCTGCCAGAATAATTCGAAGTTGAGAATCTGCCCCAACGCAGCGAGATTTTGCAGCACACTACAAGCCAGTGGTCTAAGGCAGCAACCGGCACTGGAACTGTCGGGATGTTTGGAATGTGAGCTCCTTAACTTGGTTATACATTTCCATCATCTCATCACCATCGTGATCACTATTGAGAAAACAACTGTTGAATCACGATTGCATCCAGTTGGTGTCCAAATCCATGAGGGTTCATGAACTGAGCACGACCTTGCTCACATGGCTCAAGCGCTCGCAAAAGGAGCGACTCGCTACTGTGCGGCGCACGACGCGTCGCTTTGCTGCTTTCACATTGGCAGCGGAGCTTTGTTCTCCGATAGGGCCGCTGGAGCCAAGGGACGCTCCTGTTCGCGGTGACCACCCCTGTCCCTTTGCTCCGGCGTGATGGCTGCGCTGGAGGCCCTTCGTTGGCGCCCTGGACATGAACAAGATGACCAAGACCTCATGTCCACGGAAGGAAAAGGCATGGTGCCTAGGTACGATGGAGAGCCATCCAAATTGGCTGAGTACAGCTTCCGGGTGAAGCTGCTTCACACCCGGTTCCAGCACCTCGACGAGGCTGAAGCCAAGAAGAAAGGCCCTCTTGGCTTGTTGCTGATTGATGGACTACGTGGTCAAGCTCTTCAGGTGGCAAGGGAGCTTGATCCTGCAAAATTGGCCAAGCCAGATGGCCATAAGCTGCTGGTGGACACGCTCTACAAGGCCTTCCGCCCTCGACGACAACAGGATGCAAGAGAGCTGTACAATGCAGGAGCCCAGACCACTGGGATGCTGGCTCGCCAAGCAGGCGAGACGATGACGAGCTTCCTCCTTCGTCGGAGGACCTGGTACTCCATGCTCATCGACCTCGATGACAAGCTGCAGCTGCCTGACCCCATCCTGGCGGAGCAGATCCTGGCTAGCGCCCGGATCAGCCAAGATCATCAACTGATGATCAGGACAGCTTTGCAAGGCGATGTCACGGTCGCCAGAGTCATGGACGAGCTCATCGCCCAGCATGGAACCATCCACGAGCATGAACTCCATCGAGGACACCATGGATTCCAAGACCACCGAGCACGAGGAAAGGGTGGACGCTTCCCACAACGGCACAAGCCCTGGCAGGGCTACCATGTTGATGGAGGCTCTGCAGAAGATTGGGCTGGCTATGACAACGCCTCTCAATCTCTTGGAGGATTTGAAGAAGACCTCAACTCGGTGTACTATGGTGAGGAGGCCTATGATCCGGAGGAGACCTTCGAGTTTGACGAAGAGGACCCGGTCTTCGAGGCCTACATCACCATGCAGAGACAATGGCCTGGACTGCGAGAACCAAGAAGCCCTTGAGTATGCAGCGGAAATGCTGCAAGCCCAGAGCGAAGCCTTCTACACCCACAAGAGGGCACAGCAGAAGGGTCACACCGGCTTCACTCCTGATTCCTTCCGAGGAGGCAAAGGTTTTCGCGGCAAGGGCAAGATGACCTCTGAGGAGAAGAAGGCCAGAATCGAAGCGCTCAAGAAGCGCACCACGTGCCGGAAGTGTGGCCAGACAGGTCACTGGTCGACCGACTTCTCATGTCCCAAGAACCGCAAAGGTGGCGGAAAAGGATCTACATCGTCGACTACCTCAACGGCGACTGGCACCGGCTTCAAAGGTGGCAAGAAAGGTGGCAGCAGTTCAAGCTCTAAACCTCGCACGGTCTACTTCACGGTGAATGAGTACGACCAGAATCACGACCTTGAGAAGGGTGAGCTGCCCTACATGGCCCTCATGGCCTACCGCAACGTGCCACCACCTGCTGATCTACAACAAGGAGTTGTGATGTCGCCATCGTCCGAACCTTCTGCGGATGAGATGCTTGAGGCAGCACTTCAAGAAGCTGCAGCCCGACAACAGCTTCAGACGATGAATGCACAAGGTCAACAGTTTGCTTTGGAGGGAGCAGGTCATGGACATCTTCCTGGACCTCATGAAGCTTCTCAGCTGCACATGCTTCCAGTGCCCGAAGATGCAGAATGGGATCAAGTCTCAATGGCTCACTCAGAGCCCCTGGAATTGGTGAGCATCCATCAGCCCACCGAACAAGACCTTCGAGATCTCGCACTGGATGAGCAATGGAGCCCTCCACCGCGTCGTGAACGCTTCAATGTCTTTGGCCGTCCGCCAAACTACAAGGCACCTCCAGCCATGCTGCAAAACAGGTCTTCAACACCAGGACCTGGAGCCCAAAGTTCGCCCACTGTGCTCTCGACTGCTTCGGAGTATGCACCTACGACTCCGGGAGAATGTCTTCATGAACGGACCACCACATCCGGATCTAATGCCTACCAGACCCAGGTCAAGTGTCTGGATTGCAACATGGTGCTCAGCAAGGTCAAGAAGGACCGCTATGCCCACATGGAGACGAAAGACATCGATGAATGTCCTCATGACAACAAGGACTACCGGGGCACTTCAGCCACCACGTGGCAATGGCGCTGCAAGGACTGTGGCAAGAAGGAAAGTGGCTTCAAACAGCCCGGCACATCTGGACGAGTGGGTTCAACGGCCCAGTCATCTTCCCCTTCAGATGTGGCACCACCTGGACGACCACCATATGGCCCAGCACCGCAGAGGAGCAGCGCAGAGGCTGTGGTGGACATGATGAGGAACGCTCTCAGCATTCAGCGAGATGTTGGACAAGATGTCCCTTCAAACCACCTGGACATCATCTTCCGTCGCTGCCGAGAGCTAGTCTTTGGAGTTGATTCACAAAGTCCGGTAACAGAGGCTTCCAGATCGTCTCCAATGACTGCACCAGCCAATGCCTCACGCTCCAGATCTGAGTCTGCCAACAGGACTTCATCAGGTACAGCCACACCATCACCGGGAGGACCGGCGCCTTCAGGTGGACTTCGTGGACCTGATCGATCTGGAGAAGGACTCTCTCAGGTGACATTCCCGGCAAGAAGCAAGGATGCTGGACCCCGAGAAGTGAAGCTTGAAGATCTTCACCACTGGGACCGTCGCTTGGTTCAGAGCGGGGCAAAAGCCGGAATGCTCATGAGTGAGATCTACGAGAGAGATCGTCGCTACTGCAACTTCCTTGTGGAACGCATGAACAAGGGCATCCTCAAGGACCCGAACCTCTTGGAGCTGGCTGCCTATACCGTGCTGAAGAACAACCAGCCGATCGCCGAGGTCAACATGGTCACGGATGAAACTCCCTGGATCCATGAGGATGACATGATTGCGGTGATCGACACCGGCTGCAACAACACCTGCCATGGTGAGAAATGGATGGAGCGCTACATGACGGCTATGAACCTGGCCATCCCTTTGGAAGAGAGTCAGGGCACCTACAATGGCGCTGGAGGCACCATCCGAGTGGCAGGACGTCGCAGCATTCCCGTCACCTTCAAGCTGGCTGACGGAAGTGAAGGCAAGGGAACCATCGTTTCCACAGAGCTCAAGTCAAGTGATGCTCCACTTCTTCTGTCCGCAAGAGCTCAACGGACCCTTGGCCTCAACATCGACTTGGGAGACCATGAGGATTGTGTCTCGATCCACAGCAAGACTCTGGGAGGCCCCATGGAGGTGATCAACCGTGGTGGACTTCCTGGACTTCGACTTCTTCCAGGAGAAGCTCACGAGAAGAACATGGTGTTGCACACCTCCGAGAACGAAGATGATGACGGCGCCACTTCACCTTCATCGTGGACTTCCACTTCACCGACATCTACGGCATCTTCGCCAAAGCACTACATCGAGGAGGAGGACACGCTCAACAACCTCGACCTCACAGAGTGCAGCGTTAAGGTGATGACCAAGAACCAACGCAAGATGGTCGAAAAGGCCGTGGAGGTGATTGAGAAGGAAGACATGGCTATGTGTACCAGTCTCAAGACGCCTGCACCTGGACATCGCAAGCATGCTCCACTACCACGAGGATGTAAGACGTTCCTGAAGGAGATCTTCGCAGGCGCAGCGACTCTGACGCTGATGGCTCTAGCCTGGGGGCTGACCGTGGGAGAGCCGATCGACATCCTTCACAGCCCGGACCACGACGTCCTCAAGCACGACAACCGGGTGAGGATCTCGCAGCAGATCGACGAGGAGGACCCTTTCATCCTGACGCTGGCACCCAAGTGTGGACCTTGGAGCCAAATGCAGAACATCAACCTCTCCAAGGGCGGCGAAACGGCCGAGAAGATCCTGCACGACCGCAAGCTTTGGTATCCAGTGGTGAGCTGGATCATGGGCATTTGCTCAAGCCGCTTGGAAAAGGGCCGAGAGATTCTCATCGAGAACCCTTGGGGAAGTCTCTCAGGTGCGTGGACAAGTTCCTTGCACGGAACCCCTTCAACAACGTCACCGAGGAGTTTGTTGAAGTGCTCAAGCTAGACCAGTGCCAGTATAACCTCTTCTGCGGCAGAACTGGGTTGCGACATCGCAAAAGCACTGGTATGCTCCTCTCTTCTTTCTGGATGAAGATCCGCTTGCAACGGACATGTGGAGGAGATCATGAGCACACACCCATTGAAGGACATGGATACAGCAAAGCTGCAGAACAATGGCCAACCGCTCTATGTGAGGCGATTCTGTCTGGCGCTTATGACGAAATGATCAACAGCAGTGTTTCAATGGCTTTCGCAGCGGAGATGGAAGTCGAGGAGCATGAGGACTTCGGAACGCTGGATGACGTTTCCACCGCTGACGACATGGCTCCACTGCTGAAGAAGCGCCGAATAGATGAACAAGAATTGGCCAGAGAAGAGTCAATGGAAGAACAGCTGGAAGAAGACCCAGCTGAAGAGATGGCAAACCAACAAGAGCAACATCGACGACAAGAGTGGCTGAAGCTTTCCAAGGAGAAGCGCACTGCACTTCGTCGGCTTCACAACATGACTGGACACTCCAGCCACGCTTCTATGACAAGGATCAGTGGCCGATCAAGACGTGATCAGTGCTGTGAAACACTTCAAGTGTCAAGTTTGCCAGGAAACGGCAAAGGAGCAAGAGCCGGCAGTAACAAAGCCGCCACGGGCATCCTTCATGCAACGCTTCAACTATGAGGTTGCAGCTGACGTCTTTGAGATCCACGACGCCCAGAACCAGAGGCACAGCATTTTGAGCTTGGTGGATGTCGCCACCAAATTCCATGTTGCTGGAAGAGTTGCTGGCGGAGGAGTACCCAGCAGCAAGATCTGTGCTGACTTCATCAACAGCTCTTGGATCGCCTGGGCTGGCGCTCCGGACTACTTCATTGTGGATCAGGGGGTGCACAACCGTGGAAAGGTTGCTCATCTGCTCACAACCCTTGGCACCACCATAAGTTCACTGCAGCACGAGCTCCACATCAACTTGGAATTGGTGAACGGCACGGTGGCATCATCAAACAGATGCTCAAGAGGATCATCCATGAGCGGCAACTGGTAGGAGAAGAGGACATCTCCATTGCCTGCTCGGAGAGCGCATCCGTGAAGAATGGACTGCTCAATGCCGCCGGCTTCACGTCACAACAATGGGTCATGGGTTTTCAACCCGAAGATCGCACCAGCCTGGAGAACTTCGATGACAACATTGGTGTGCATCAAGGCATTGCCGACCAAGATGACCCAGAGCTTGGACCTTTTGATCGGTACCAAAAGCAAAGCCTTATCAGGCAGTTTGCCAAGGAGGCCTACATCAAGGCCGACTCATGTCAGAAGATCCGCAAGAGCATGCTGAGAAAGGCAGTTCCACTTCGAGGACCTTTCACTGTGGGCAGCCTGGTTTCCTTCAAGAAGAAAGACGCTGGTATGGCCCAGCTCGAGTCCTAGCCCACGAAGGACGCAGCTCACTATGGCTCACCCACAACGGAGTGGCAGTTCTCGTTGCCGAGACAGCATGCCGTCCTGCTTCCAGTGAAGAGGTGATCAAGAAGCAAGTACTGGAACTCCGACCAAGCCGGAGAAGGGAGAGGATGCGAGAAATCGATGCTGCGCGAGATCTTCCCCTTCCAGTCAGATCTACCTCCTGCACATCGTCTTCGACAAGATCAAGTTCCATATGTGGACATCCAGCAGGACCAGGATGACTCTATGAGCCAACCCACTTCTTCCGAAGTTCCACCGGGGTTGACTCCAGCTATGAATGCACCAGACTTCAGCATTTCTGGCGCATCAAGTTCAAGTATGCTACAACCACCACCAGGACTACATCTTCCAGAAGCTGAGCCAGCTGAAGAGGCACCACCTTCTGGACCTGGCATACACAACTGGTGGCTGATGATGACATCAATGTCGAGGAGGACTTCCTACGGCTCACAACAGGATCGACATTGGTGACAGGTGGACAACCGGAACCAGAGGTCACTCCGGCACCAAGTACCTCTCAACCCATCGCATCCAGCGAGGCGCCCAACACTGAGGAGGCCACGGCTTTGACGCAAGCCATGAGGCGCAGCCTGGATCAGCTAGATGGACATTTCTCCAGGAGGCCACCTACCTCCAACAGTTTTCTAGCCCGGCGAGTTGACGCCAAGCGCAAGTTCAAGAAGAAGCCACAGAAGGCAGGAGCTGGAAGAGAGCTCCACTATGAGCGGGAAACTCCAGAAGTGCAAAAGGCACTACAGGGCACTCGGACCAAAGAATGGTCGAATTGGGAACACTACAGCGATGGACACCTCATCACCAAGACCGAGCTCCACAACATGATGGAGGAGGACCCAACCTGGAGGTGATCCCCACCAGATGGGTGGATGTCAACAAGGCCGAGCCGAGGAGGAACCGCAGTATAAGAGCCGTCTTGTGGTGCGAGGAGATTTGGAAGATTCCAGCAGGATGAGGACTGACAGTCCTACCGGCTCCCTGACTATGCTGAGCATGGTTTTATGCCTGGCTACATCCGAGAACCACTTTGCACTCGGGAGACATCTCAGCAGCTTTTCTACAGGGTAGCAAGCTGGATCGGGTGCTGATTCTCTCATTGCCCAAGGGAGGCATTCCACCAGTGGACAGAGCGAGGAGGAGAAGTTCTTTGTGGTTAGCTCCACCATCTACGGCACCAGAGATGCACCACGGGGATGGTTCAAGAACCTGGACAACACCTTGAAGGCTGAAGGCTTCAAGCCAATTCCCATGAACACGCCGCCTATACCCTCGTCGAGGAGAACGGGCAAGTTGGCGGGACTTCTGGTAGCGCACGTGACGACCTCATCTGGACCGGAGGATCCTTCATCGAGGACAAGATGAACAATGTCTGCCAGCGCTACAAGTTCGGGAAGCTACAGCAAGACAACTTTCGCTTCTGCGGAAGGGAGATCAACCGCACCGGGAAGGGCATCAAGGTGACATGTCCCAACTTGATGGACCGTGTTCGTCCCATCGTCATGGATGAGAAGCACAGGATCAACAACCTGGAGCCTGTGAACGAGAAGGTGCGTGGGCAGCTCCGAAGTGTGATCGGAAGCCTGGCCTGGCTCAGTCGAGTCTGCAGGCCTGATCTGGCCTACGCTGTCTGTCGACTCCAATCGACAGTTCACAGTGCCAACTACGAGGATGTCAAGTATGCCAATAGCATCATCAAGCTGGCCAAGAAGACGAAGGACCATGGGCTCTTCTACCCGGCCAAGGTCTTCGACTTCGAGAACCTGATGATCATCGGGATCCAGGACGCTTCCTTGGCGGCTGACTTTGATGCCAGCGGCAGTGGCGCAAAGCTTGGCCACAGGAGCCAAAGCGGACGGCTGCTCTGTCTTGCCGACCGCAGCTTCAAGGAGACCCGCGTCGGCCATTTGATGTTGGTCGAATGGCACAGCACAGTGCTGAAAAGGGTCTGCAGGTCAACGCTCCAGGCCAGAGACCCTCAGCCTTCTTCTGGGCATGGAGGAGGCAGAGCACCTCAGGTTCGCCTACTTCGGCTTCTGGCATCCTGAAGGTCGCGGAGAAGCCTGGGAGACAAAGGCCATGGACGCCACGGACATCGACCTCTACACCGACTGCCACAGCCTCTTCCAACACGTGAACCAGAGTGGCCTGGCGACCGTCCAGGACAAAAGACTGCAATTGACTTGAGCGGCATTCGCCAAGTCATGTGGCGGGCAGCTGGTGAGGCTCAGGGCGATCCGCTTCTCACGGATCATTGGCCGTGCACCGCAACCACGCGGCTGCTTTGGACCAGCACGGATCGGATGCTGGCTGATCCCCTGACAAAAGGGATGAAACACCCGGGGCTACAAAGCCTGCAGGAAGGGACCACTCAGGATTTGACACCAAAGAAGAATACGGGTGAGAAAACAACTGTTGAATCACGATTGCATCCAGTTGGTGTCCAAATCCATGAGGGTTCATGAACTGAGCACGACCTTGCTCACATGGCTCAAGCGCTCGCAAAAGGAGCGACTCGCTACTGTGCGGCGCACGACGCGTCGCTTTGGCTGCTTTCACACTATACTAGTCACCATGGTCGGCGTCGTCGTCCTCCTCCTCCTCCTCATCATCATCATCTAATTATTACGCCTTCTTCTTCTGCTTCTTCTTCTTCTTTCCTGATGTTCTGCATCTAGCAGATTGTGTGGACCTCTTCCTTGGAGCCCATTGGGTGGTCCACCTCATGCTTCGAGAAGCCTGCACAGGTCAAAACGCACCGTCCAGAAGCTCAGCCAGCTGTCTCTTGGCTCGAGTCTGTTGAAAGTCCTTCCAGAACGCATACTGCGAAGTGCATGGGCACAAACACGGAAGGCTCGGCCTTGAGTTGAAAGGCTTGCGTGACGCGGCTACTCAGCTGCTCAGCACAGTTCAGTAGGTCACCATGCACTCCTCCAAGTGCAGCAGCATGTTGGGCGGCCAGCAGCTGCACAGCAAGCATCTTGACCGAGCGGCGGCACTGGTCAGGGTACTCCACCAGGGCCATGATGTCCAGGCAGCCAACCTGCGTTCCCATTCCTCAGCCCAAGCTCTGGAGGAAGCATGCAGTACCTTAGATTGCGTGCCATCTGGTCGGATGTCCGCCAAAGGCAGTGGCATGGTGCAAGGCTCTGAGACACATTCCCCCACAGGGTTGGTCGCCCCAGATGCAATGGCAGCTGTGAAGGCTGAGACAAAGGAGGCCCTGGAGAAGAGCAAGAAATCAGAGCCCGAGGCTCCAGAGGATGTGGCCGTGACACCTATCCTCCGGACACCAGGCCCCTCGCACACACACACACCAGCATCAATGGCAATCACTGAAGCCAACTTCAAGGAAGGCGCTTGGACAGCCATGAATGTCCACCGCGAAGCTTGTGGAGGTCCGCGACCTGGGCAGCTCAGACATTCATTCAAAGTGGAAAGATTTCGCTGAGCAGCTTCAGCTCGCCTTTCCCAGGCAGACCGATTAGCCTATTTGGAGAGCCTTGTGTTGTCGAGGAGCCACGACGAGACGTTTCGTGTGTCTTTTTTTGTGGCAACTTGGCTTTGTGGAGCTGCTGCAGCTCCAAGCCCATGACTTTTAGAACACGAAAAACGTACAGGAGAACCTGGCAGGAGAACCTGGTACAATGTCAAAAGAAAAAACGCAAAGTCCTACCACAGTGGCGGACTTGAGGACATGGCCGTGGAAACTATTCCACCCACCACCTTGGCCAGACGACGACCATCGCCCAGCCAACTTCCTTCGACCATGACGGAGGCACAGCTACCAAGCCCTGGTGTGAAGGAAGAAGAGTCTTCAAATGTCTTCAACTTCAGAGGAAGGCCCAGGCACAGAGGAAGCTGCTGCTGCCACCACGAGTGGCGCAGCCATTCCAGCTATACCACGAGTGGCGCAGAAGCGAAGGAAGCGGTCAAGTCGTCGTCATCCAGCTCCAGCAGCAGCCCTTACGAAGAAGAGCCACAGCCTGAATCAGCAGCGGAACCAATTTCTACTGACTGCTGACGAGCCTGAGGCAGCAGCGGAGCCAGCGCAAGTTCCCACTAGCGCTGCGCCGCCGGATGAGCCTGAGCCACCTCAGAGCCCGACTTGTCAGGGTCCGAAAAACAGAGAAAAAGAGAAAGCGCCGGCGAGTGCATCCGCGCGAGGAATCTATAGGGGCCGGCAAGCCCGCCGGCGATAGCAAGACCAGTCTACCGGCCAAGAGAGAAGCCGCAGCCGCCGAACGCAGAAGCGAGATTCAACTCCACCTCATCGTCTTGAGGCCACACCGCTATCCAAAGGCAAGCGTATGAGGATGTCCGAGAGAAGGAAGAAATGAGCCAGACAAGTCCTGGGTCATGCCACCTGATTGGCAGCTCTGGTCCCCATACGCCCCACGCAGCAAACAGGAAACAGTCCGGTTTGACATCTGTGGCGTCATTGTAAACGGAAAGTGGCCACCACAGAGGGAATGCTTGGCGAGCCTGGCAATTGCACCAGCGCACGTCAAGCAAATGCCTGAGCGCCTCAAGGCCTCAGGCCAGCCTAGGAACCGTGCCCCTCATTGGCGGGCCGAGGAGCAGCGTAAATGGTTTTGGTGGTCTGGAGCCAGCGAAAACTTGAGGCGCACATGAGTCTGTTGAAGTGGCTACTTCAGAACCATGAGGCGCCAATCAGTCCAAGGCTACCTCGGATTCGAGGCGCTACTGACCGCGAAGACCAAGAAGTGACTTGGGCGCGGGGGCGGTTCAGGGACCTGCAAAACTGTCATTACAAGATGCTATCGAAAAAAAAGTCGATTTCAGAAAAAATGAAAAGGTCGAAATGAAAATACACCTTATGACTTGGCAGTTACTGCTGCTGGTTCTCCCTACTTCCTTGATGGTCTCTACAAGGAGATGCGAAAAGAGTTTGGAAAGATCACGTAGGAGAGCCTTACCTTTGCTCATTGCGGTTGCAGGTGTAGCCGCACTTCTTCAGGTCTGAAGGTAGACCAAAGCGATTTTTGAATCTTCCCCAGTTTTTGAGAAGGGAGACAGAGTCCCAAACACTGGAATCCGCGCAGTTCACAGGGTGTAGCCAAGGCGCTTGAGCAGGTCCAGGAGGTGATCGAAGGTGCCTCCTGTGAGTCCGGCCAGAATGGCTGGGTGACGCCAGAGTAGCGGGACCCTACCTGTGTCCTCCTTGAAGTCAGCGCAGCAGCAGACTTGATGTGATGCTGTGAGGGTAAGGGAGGGTCAAAAGTATGAGATGCATCAGGCTCATGTGTTGATGTAGTCTATGGAGTCCAGCTGCCGTCTTGGACCTGAACTCCAAGCCACAAAATCGACAGGGCAAAATGGCCCTAGCGCGAGTGATGTTCGGAATACGGCGTTGGCTTCAGGGTGTTCCTTCCCCGCGTGGGCTGACATCTGTTGGGTTTGGAGGCCCAGTGACCACACAAGACGCATCTATATATGCGTCGTAGGAGCTGAAGATCTCCAGCATCAAAGATGTCCAAAGGGCGCTGTCGATGTTGATCCAGAACCTTTGGAGGAGCCTTGGCAGCAAAGTGTAGGCATGATCGAGTCTCGGTGTGATAGTGATACCTAATTAGATTCTGCCAGCTGATGAAGGATCTACCGCAGTGACCTTGCACACATCGACCATGCAAGATATCTCTGCCATGTTCAAGCCAGGACCTTTGTGATGAACGAGTTCATGAAGCCTTCATGAACTCATTCATCACAAAGGTCCTCGCTTGAACATTGCATGAAGGAAGGATTCATGCCGTCTCAAATGGACGGGGTTGTCAATGTTGTCCACAAGGGCTGGAGAACCCGGGAGGTCAGAGGTAGACACGTCGTCCTGAATTCAGGAGTCAAGGTTGGCAAGAGTCTTGACGTAAGGATTGATGTCCAAGGATGGAGAACATCATTTGGTTGTAGTGAATCAAAGTCTGGCCTGATGCCGCTGGTTTGATGCTCAAGACGACGGCGCAGTGTGAGAATTAACCGGATTCCCCATCCAGTCCGAGTCAAAAAGGCGTGGTGTGATTCGTAATACAGGAGCGCTTGCCTCCAACAACGCGCAAGTGATTCATCATCTTGTTTTCGAACTGTGGCTATGAAACAGAGCTCACTCGTCTGGCATCAATCCCATAAAGGGCAACGGGAGGACGCGTGTGTGACAAATTTGGTATCGTTGTTCCAGCGCCGCAAAATTATACCATGTTTGAACCAAGCACGAAGTTAATGAAATCGAGCTGAGCATGTGTTGACGTGTATGGTCGTGGTGTGCTTGCACGCATGTTGGTAGCGCAGCGTGGCCCCCAAATACTCATGAGAACCTGAATCTTAAGCCTATCTTAAAGAAACAGAGTGGTGAGGTCTTTCGTGTGCTGCTCTCATGTGACCTCTCGTGACTCCCCAAATGGAGAGCTTGGCTGCAGGCTATCTCACTTGATGTACTGTTGTTCGTGGATAGGTTTTATGCAGCCCTCAGTACAGTACAAGGATATCTCTCAGGGAAATAATAATTCAGATCAGTGCACATGGAAAAATATCATTTTTATTTTCAAAGAAAATCTTGTTCATTGCATAGATACCTTGGTTAACAAAAGACTGAAGTTATTGAGTCACTTGTAAAATTGAAACTAAATTAGATTTTGTTATTGTAATGTACTGTAAAGTTCTGCTTTTATGTTCCCTCTCACCTACAAGCCTTCCAGTTATAGGCCCATCTACCTGTAAACAAACAAAAAAACCCACCGATTTGACTGGGCTGCAGATTGCTATATTATTGTTAACAGGGAAAAACAATAAAAAATCTGTCGCTAAAATTTCAAGTTGCTGGGTATATGTAATTAGTAGGAGGAGAATTGCACAGATGGGAAGTCCTTTTGATTCTATTTTCCTATTGTTTCCTGTGAAAGTAGCCGCGGCCCACACTTATAGTAGCCAAGGAAAATCCCCGGCCTGCGGTTCTAAGTGACAGCCTTGTGTATCACTGTAAAGCCTCTCAGGGAAGAGTTCAAAAAACTTCAACTTCACTTGAAACAAGCCTACAAAATTTATTAAAGGCCATGTCCACACGAATTGGATATTTTTTAATTTGTACTTTTGTTAATACACGAATTGGCCTTCTATCCACATC
>CAXIVM010002262.1:0-27294 GCA_964035705.1 Porites rus | reverse complement strand
ATCATCAGAGTTGGGGTGTACGCTTGCCAGCAGGTATGCGGCAAAGAGGAGGCCATTAAGGTCTGCGTGAACCATTGTTAAGGGCAGGTGCATGCGCTGCTGGGCAGGTACAGGCATCATCGGTAGGAGGCGCTCCACATCCTGAAGCGAGACCAGCATGGCCTGTACTCGATTGTAAAGGGCAGTGTCTACTCGTTGATGCTCTCTGGCAGTGAACCGATGTCCTCCCTCGTCCGTATTGTCGTGTGGATCCGGTTCCGCCCGCCTACGAGCCATCTGCCGAGGAGCAACCCCTGGCGGCCTCATCCACGACCAAGTAACAGGCGGCCAACCAATCGGTGACCGCGGAAGGAGAGCAACATTGCTGTTCATGAGTGCAAGGAGGGGCTCCTCATGGTACAGGATATGATGGACCATACGCCACCTGTACCCTTTGTTGGGACCATAGACACTCACGCCCCTGTCATTTATAGCCAAACACTGCTGTTTTTTTTCTCCACGAGTACGGACGCCGTGTGGGCATGGTGCCCAGGTCATCATTGAAGGAAGGGAAATACAGTCAGATGGTGGAGAAAAGGACAAAGACAACCCAACAACCAACAAAACAAAACCAACCACAGCCCACAGGCCGAGACTCCACCACCAAGTAGTATTTCCTCTGTACTAGGGTGAAACAAGTGAGACGATGACTGCTGACTATCTATGGGCCTGAATTCACGAAAGAAGAGCATGGCAGCCAGGGTTTGTGCTCTAGCAAAATCTCAACGAAGTCGTCAAAATGGACTTCACATCTCTATTACCAGTGACCAGCGGCCACTGCACAGAGTGGCAAAAACCTGGTCACAATGCAAGTCCCGGGCATTGGTATGCTCTAACGCAGGTCTGATCCTTGCCTAAGTGGATCAGTGGTTGCTATGCAGATCATGCCGTGGAAAAATCCTTTCTTGTGGCACAACCCTTGCAACTGGCTGCACATACAAGTCAAGAGGCATAGTAGTTGGTAGTGTTCAGGCAGTGGCGGCCATAGCAAACGACGAAAGCCTGCAGGTAAGGGTGCGAAAGGCTCACCCCCCCGAAGGGAGGTCATCTCTGCACCCTTCGGCACACTAAGGTGCCAAAACGGGGTGTGCCCTAACCTTGAGAAATGCTGCGTCATTGCAAAAGCATTGTTCTGTTGCGTGCAAGGCCCGTGTGAAACAGGTGAGACCGTGGACCTATCCTAGCATGGTATATGTGCCTCTTTGTACAAAATTGGTAATGTCGGACATCAACAGAGGGAACTAAGGTTCCCCCTGGGCATCCTCCATTGCCACTCTCTACCACCCGCCTGTTGGGAACGAGGAGCTAAGGCTCTCATTCCTATTGGCTCACTGTATCGTGAATGTCGAAAATAAGTTGGCGACTCTACTCAATGTTTGCACATTTCACTTGACGTAGCTTCCTGGCGGAGTGCTTATGCACCATTCCCGCCGCGAAAGCGTTGCTGGCCTTTGGTGCAGGTTCTAGAAAGTCTTCTCTCCATAAATCATTGGCATCGGCCGGCAAAAATCGGAGCCATTTGGGCTGATCGAGTTGCTCACATTTGTCAAAGGCATTGGGTCGGGCATATGTCCCTCGCCATGTTTTACTTCTTCCTTGCTTGCGTATTGCTCGAAGTTGCGTGCAACCTGCAAAAGCGCGTCGCGCAATGTAAAGCAGGGATGGTGGAGTGGAAACCTCCTGTAGAGAGGTACACTTGAGGAAGGCTTCTTGCTCAATGATCCTCAAGTTGCGGGAAAGGCAGAGTTGTTGCAACTGCGAACAGTGTGCGAAAGCGGAGCCCAAAATCTCAAGCACGTCTGCTTGGGACAGATCAACAGTTTGCAGCTGGCATTGTCGCACTTGCCTTGCCGACAGACTTCAACAGGATAGGCTCCGCCGCCTGTGCGAGCTGCCAACAGCTGGATCATGGGCATTTGCTCAAGCCGCTTGGAAAAGGGCCGAGAGATTCTCATCGAGAACTCTTGGGGAAGTCTTCTCTGGGACCTCAGGTGCGTTGACAAGTTCCTGGCACGGAACCCCTTCAACAATGTCACCGAGGAGTTTGTTGAAGGAGCTCAAGTTAGACCAGTGCCAGTACAACCTTTTCTGCGGCAGAACTGGATTGCGACATCGTAAAAGCACTGGAACGCTCCTCTCTTCTTTCTGGATGAAGATCCACCTGCAGCGGACATGTGGAGGAGATCATGAGCACACACCCATTGAAGGGCATGGATCAGCAAAGCTGCAGAACAGTGGCCAACCGCTCTATGCGAGGCATTCTGTCTGGCGCTTGTGACGAGATGATCAACAGCAGTGTTTCAATGGCTTTCGCAGCTGAGATTGAAGTCGAGGAGCATGAGGACTTCGGAACGCTTGGATGACGTTTCCACCGCTGACGACATGGCCCCACTGCTGAAGAAGCGCCGAATAGATGAACAAGAATTGGCCAGAGAAGAGTCAGTGGAAGAACAGCTGGAAGAAGACCCAGCTGAAGAGATGGCAAACCAACAGGAACAACATCGACGACAAGAGTGGCTGAAGCTTTCCAAGAAGAAGCGCACTGCACTTCGTCGGCTTCACAACATGACTGGACACTCCAGCCACGCTTCTATGACAAGGATGCTGAAGGCATCTGTGGCCGACCAGGACGTGATCAGTGCTGTGAAACACTTCAAGTGTCAAGTTTGCCAGGAAACGGCAAAGGAGCAAGAGCCGGCAGTAACAAACCGCCACGGGCATCCCTTCACGCAACGCTTCAACTATGAGGTGGCAGCTGACGTCTTTGAGATCCACGACGCCCCAGAACCAGAGGCACAGCATTTTGAGCTTGACGTCGCCACCAAGTTCCATGTCGCTGGAAGAGTTGCTGGTGGAGGAGTTCCCAGCAGCAAATCTGTGCTGACTTCATCAACAGCTCTTGGATCGCCTGGGCTGCGCTCCGGACTACTTCATTGTGGATCAGGGGGTGCACAACCGTGGAAAGGTGGCTCATCTGCTCACAACCCTTGGCACCACCACAAGGTTCACTGCAGCACCTCCGTAGCCTTTTGGCTCAAGCCTTTGGCTCAAGTTTTCGGTTCAAGCCCATCTAATAGATGGGGAGGAGGTTCAAGGATTTCTCTTAAAGAAAAGAGACTTCCTCGTTAGTTTGTTGGAACCCCCCGTAGGTTAGTTAGTTCTTTGGCTGCTCTTTGTCTGTTCTGGCTTTTGCTGCTCCCTTGTGTGTTTTGCCTTTTCCCATACGGTATCCCGTGATATCGTCTTGGGACTTTGTCTCCCTTTTCAATACGGTAGCCCGTGCTACTGTATTTGTGCTCTGCTTTGGCGCTTCGATATGCTTGACAAAGAGGCCTGCTGCTTAGTTTCACAAGCTATCTATGAGGACCTGGTCTTGTCCTTCTGTAACCAGGGACTGCTTAAGAGTCACCTTGGTCCTCGTGTGAACCAGTCTCATCAAGTCTTTTTTATTTGCCGTTTTCCTAGTGCTTCGTACTCTTCAGAAGCATAAGGATCTTTTTGTCATTAGTGAGGATGACCTCGAGCCCATCCACACTGCGTTAGCAGGCACTCAGTACATCTCTGTGGTCTTATTTCAAGTTCAGACTCACATACAAGAAAAAATTATCCAGCTCTACCAGGATGCCCCAAAGCTCTCTTTTGTTTGTCTTTTTCACGAATGTTTTGTTAATGCTGTTTGTTTTGACCTCATCACTGCTGTTTGTACTGCACTTCGAAGGCATCTTGGACGAGTCCACTGCATATCTAGGTACCAAGATTTCACTTATGCACCATTTGGCCAAACGAAGAAAGTCACTAAGAGCATCTATTTTGTCATGTTACAGTCCTCCTTTACTACTTGCGGTTTTGAAGTCATCTCGCAAAATTTAGAATATGCTGAAACATGGTTGTGCAATAGTGCAATCCTCACCTCTACTGTGCAAGAACGTATCAAGTCCATGTCAGGAGTAGTCAGGTTTCGTGTCCACCGGACTGGAATTCCAGTCCAAACAACACTTGGGGTCACAGATCGATGTTGCATCACCTTTTGCATTTCTGTCTCTAAGATTAAAGAGCTTGCTGTGCCGCTAGAACAAGTCTACCAGAGTCTCAGAACTGAAGCCGGTCACCTAGAAAAGCAGGAATTGCAAAGAATTGTGCCGAACATCTGGATTAGTGGCAAAAATGGGTTACCAAGCTTCTTTGCGCATCAGACCTTTGTTCTCATTGACTTTCGCAAATATGCGAAGCAGTCAGACACAAAGATACAAAACAGGATCCAGGAAATCCTCATTGCAATGGATATTCCATATCATGTTCAAAAAAGGTCTGTCTTGGCTCTGTATGCTTCAGGTACGCTACTAGAATCTTTTCGACAAGCCCTTTTTTATGAAGATATTGTGTTGCCTTTTGGTAAAGAAGAGGGATGTCTTCAATGTAAGATTGACTCCAATGTTCAACCAGACTCCTGGCAAATTGAGTTACAGATCGTTGGAAGCACGCAGTATGAAGCCTATCAGATAGAAGATGATGGCACGCTTCTTGACAATAATGGTGATGTGATCCCAGATTTAGTATATTTTCTGGCTCAGGAATATGATGCATCCAACATTCGTGCTGCCATTGTGCATATGCAAGGCAAAGGACAGCAAAAAATTGTGGCCTTCTTAGCCAAATCCAGCATTCAGCCGCTAATTCCCAGTGTCATTAAAGATCATCAAGGAGCTGATAGGATCTTGCACTATAAGCAACCTGATGTTTTTTCAGATCCTCAGATGTCAAATGTGCATGTTAAAGAGATGCGAGCAGACCATCATATCATTTCACAAGCGAAAGGAATAAATCAACATGCGAGAATTAGTGCTTTTATCCCTTTCCCGCGCAATGAACTATCACGTCGACGTTTCAGTCGAGTCAGGTCCATCAATGTATGTGTTAGTCGTAACGATGCTTTTATGCACTATTCTTGATGAAGCTGTTCCTGTTTGCCTGGTGAACCATGAATTGGCAACGCATGAAGCTGCTTGTCTCCTTGAATTCCTATTGCATAAGCAGCCGATACTCAATCACCACTCTGCTTTCCTGTCTTGTTCCCTCAACTGCCCTGAGCAGCCGAACCAAGGTGAAGAACTAAAAGATGGATTATTGAAGTTGCCAAACTTCCCCAGTATAGTTCATTGCCATCTTGACATCAGCCTAGGTTCGAAGATGGCCAAGTATCCAGATGCATCAGCAAACAGCCTTCAGCTTGTTGTTTATGAGCGCACTGACATCATATTCTTCCTGACAGGGCAATTTGTTGTCTTTGATCTGTTTGAAACAGCCCCAAGGGGCGCGTTCTTGCATCTTGGAAAGTCCCTGACACTAGTGTACCTGCAAACTATGTGTCGAAACCTGCAGTTTCTACTGCAAGTGGACCGGATCTCACAACGAAAGATTTTGCCTGGTCACGAGTCAAAGAAAATGCCACTAGTAAAGTGCAAAGTACGGAACAAAAATGCCCTACTGTAGGTAGAACAAACACAGCAAGTCACTGTAAGCCCACAACGAGTCTCCTGCTGCAGGTGACATTCAGGGCATTGCAAAGTATACGACTAATGTCGCTCGTTAGGTCAATATCAATTTGGTAGGCGCAACAATGTTTGCGAGATCAGGAAAGTTATTCTCACAACTGCGTGCTGAAGGAGAAAAAGAGTCATGCTTTGCAATACTAGCAAGGGGATGGTCATCATCATGAGAGAGCAATCCTTTGTAACTTCTGTCAAGGTTTGTGCTTGAGGTTGGTACTTTATCCTGTGCTTGAGGTTGCAATCTGGTTTCTCCTGTGGCTCGATGACCAAGTGAAGCGGTCTTTTTCGATTGGCTTATTGGCATCTTGTGAATATCAGAAGCACCTGGCAACTTCGGGACTGGCACCTTTTTCCTAAGAGCTTCAAAAGATGAGTGCGCTCTCTTGGTAGGTGTTGTACCTTGCAATCTACTATGGTGCTCTGATGAGGAATGAATATGACCAATCTCACAAGTCAAGAAGAAATCACAAGATCCTCTTTCTGCGACCAAAAAGAAGTCTGTCATGACAATGGCAACAATAGCTCCCCTTCAGAAGAAATCAACACAAAAGAGCCCACCATTACTCTGATTGCCCTAAAGAAATCAAACAACAGAACATCCACAATCACATGTTTGGAAACTCGCAAACTCTGCCACAGGCTTTGAGCGCTGATAGTGATGGTCGTCCATGCAGAGCCACGCTTTTAGCCCTGAGTGGGCAAGGAAGCTCTGGTCCACAAAAGTGCTTTGGAAGCACCTCTGGTCAACCAAAGTGCCTTGGAAGCAGGTCTGGTCAAGCAAAGTGCTTTGGATGCAATCTAGTCAACCAAATGCTTCAAGCACTGGTCCACCAAGATGCTTTTGTCTCTGGTCAACCAAAAGTGCTCTGCAAGCAGCTGGTCAACCAAAGTGTTTGCCAGCTTCTGGTCACTCACTCAACCTCACCCACTCAATCTCACTCAACCTGTCTTGCAAGCACTTTTGTTGCCAGAGAGCGCTTGCAAGGCACTTCAGCTGCTTGCAAAGCACTTTGGTTGACTAGAGACAAAAGCATCTTGGTGGACCAGTGCTTGAAACATTTAGTTTTGACCAGAGCTGCTTGCAAAGCACTTTGGCAAACGCACTTTGGTTGACCAGCAGGATCTTTGTCAGTTTGCTGACTACTCTCCAACAGAACTCCAGCAGTCCTGTGTTGATGTTCACTCGACCTCTTCACTAGGAAAGAGTTTACCCTACTCTGCTCCTGACGTCCCGCAAGAGATTGATGGTAGTCTTGACAAGTCACTCATTGATGAGATTGACATGCTCGGATCTGAAGAAGCTAAAGAAACTAAAGCATGTACAAGACACGAAAAAGCAGAAGAAGTTAAAAGGTCAACAGGAGAAGTTGAAAAGATTTGTCTGAATTTCTGAAGTCAGTGAGCTTTTCTTTTACGGGGCGTAGACTTGCACACGCTGAAACAGCTTGTTGCCAGCAAGACCTCCCTTGTCAATATGGAGTTTGGAGAATATGACTCAGTACAAGCTGCTAAACTCTAATAATCTCAATGCTACAGCCTGCTTTTATACGGCAGCTTTGCAGCTTCTCTCCAAAGCAGATTGGCAAGAGCCAGTAGACTTTGACACATTGCTCATCAAGCGATGACAGCTGTTGCTAGAGGTTGGACCACTGGTATTGGGGTCAAAACTCTGCCCTTTGACAAGTATTACCTGGCCCTCTCCATGGCCACGTTACCTAGCAGCGCATGGTGAAGTGAAACGTACTTGCGACAATATTGTTGCTACTCTTCCCTCTCCCTTGAGAGAGAAAACCAGCTCTAAAGTTGCTTTCACCTGCCGTGTCTGTGGTAAGAAAGCGAGTCATGATGTCCCAACATTTATTGTACTAGAACCACTTGAGGTGCAAGCAGACAGTCATAATTATTTCAAAGCTGCAGTACCATGGACTGAAAACTTACTCCCTGCAGCACAAACGTCATTGTGTGCTTTTTGACAGTTCTTGGGTTATTGAATCAGAGTCCAGCTGCAAGCTAGTCTGGCTAACAAACTCCCAGAGAGTTTCATCCTCAAGCGCTCCTCTTTACGTCCTTTCTCGGTAAGGATCCTTTCTTTGCCATGGGTCGTTCATGGAAATGTGTTTCAGTCGTTGTCCATCAAGAATGTGACCCACTCAATGGTGCAGATCAACCTTCTGAACATTTCTGTGTTCTTGAGAATGATGGACCCAAGAGTGACTACTTTTGCTATAACACTGCTGGAGCTTAATGTTGCCAACGAGCGCAAGAGTTGCCCAAGAAGTGTACGAGCCGTTAATAGGAATTCAGTATCCCATGTTGTGCAGCCGAATGGGAGACACTTGGCAAATAGGTACCACCTCCATTCGAGAGGATCACCGGATTGCCTCAGGCCTACGATTTGTCCACTGGTGCCATGCTTCGCCCAATGTGCAAGCAAGGCAAAACCCAAAGAATGACCCTACAGTACGAGTGTATCAACATCTCGAAGACCAACTTACCAAAGCAGGAGCTGACACCGATGACATCTTGGCCCTTACAACCACCCGGGAAGGGGCTACGAATCTACGCAACTATTTCTCCATTGCCGGCAAAAAGGCTAATGCAGAAACTGCAGTCAAAGTTGCAGGCGCCACGGCCAAACATTGCATCGTTATTCACGGGGTGTCAACCTTTCTCAGTGGCGAAGGGCACAACCTAGATTATGACCAGGAGTGCTTCACACGAGCAAATGTGGCATACAGCCGAGCCACTGACCTCACCATCCTAGCATGTCCGTTGAACATGCAAGGGATGCCTGGGGCCCTACAAGTCCTAGCAGCCCTCCTGCATGGTGTCCAAACGATATATACCTATGACAGCAACAAAGAGCCCGATATGTTAGGCTCACTGGACCTTACAGCCACGCAGGTTGCGCAAGCCACGATATTCTTCCAGCAGGCGCTCCTGCCCCACCCAATGTGGCTCGGCCCGCTACCGGTCTGTCTCGCAGAACACCATCACGGCAAGGTGAGGCGCTTACGTCTCGTCTTGGCTGCGCTCACACACTTGACCAAGGCGGAAATTGCTAGCCTAAGAGAAGGGCCCCACCTGCCTGGTGGTACGGTCTTGCGTGACCTCGTCTATGGTTATGCAGTTGATGATTCGCTTGAGCCAGAGTGGCTGGTCATAACAGATGGGCAGCAGCCAGGACGTTGGCGCCTTCTCCACAATAGCTCTGGCCCAGGGCACCGATGCAGCGTAGGAAGCTCCCTGCGCTATCAGCCAACGCCGAGCACACGTGAACAACGCAGTGCGCAGGATTTTTCTTTCGAAGCACTGCACCGGGTGTACTTCTACGACGCATGGAGAGTGCAGCCAGTCCTGGATGCCCCAGGATCCGAACTTGTCCTGCCACCGCAACCAGGCCTTTTAGCGCATGGCTGTTACTGGCCCCGGCCAAGCTTGACACCTGATGTCCTCTCTGTCTCTGATCGTGACCCAGAAAAAGAGGAACATGAAGTGCAAGAGGGACAATCTCTGTCCTCTCTTGCGGCGACAGATGCTGCGATGGCTGATGAAGACGCAAATGAAGCAGTCTCAGTCCACAGCTCCTCCTCCGAGTCGCCCACTATCCCGAGCACCGAGCAACCGGAGGAAGATGACGCACACATGGAAGAAGATGATAAGCGCTAACACCTCCTCTGCAGAAGAGGATGATTGCCTTAGCAATCGTCCGGCCCTTCCTGACGCATGCCCCGCACAAGATGAAATGCTGGAGGCAGAAGATGACGCTAGGAGCGAGCTACCCCCACAGGACGTGGACCCCCCAAGTAGCAGCCCCACATCGCACTTCTCTGAGTCCCCAATCAAACGAAGACCGGGGTCTAAGGCTAGTGCCGGGCGAGCTCAGTCCAAGAAGTTACGGAAATCATTTGCTCCAACATCCAGGCAACCACTCGGCAGCATTCCTGAACGTGAGCAACCACAGGCCACACTGGCAGACCTAGCCAGTCGGAATGCTCAAAGGCAGGAGGCTCCCGTTTGCAGGAACCCTGAAACACCACCTGACCACCCTGGATCGACGCAAGAGCGCCCACACGCCATGACGGAAATTGACATTGCCAGTGATCAAGAGCATGCAGAGCGTGGAGGCACGGCCGCCACTGATCTCCAACTGGAATCCGAGCAGAGAGCCATGCAGGCCCTATACGACTATCAAAATGCGGCTCGAACTGCCGGAGAAGCTGACGGGCAAAGTGTGCCGCTCCCCTCATTACAAATCTATAGTGACCTGCCTAGAGAATGGCCGATGGCGAGGCTTGCTATTTCCAACAAGCAAATTAATCGCCTCGTCCGTACATTCCTCTGGAGGAGGGTGACAGAACAAGCACTCCATGGCTCCTCCTTTGTAAACATTCCAGATGAAATCAACCAAGCCTATATAGGAGATCTCCTCCATATAAGTGAAGCCTTTGCTGCTCTCCTGTCCAACCTCTTCGCTTTTGTGAAGAGTGGGCATCCAGCATGCCCCTTCATCACTCGCAAACAACTCGCCCTTTATGCAAGCCCCCGCTTCTGGCAGTATGGGCTCCTTGCCTTCATCGCAAGGTGCTGTTCCTTTGATAATCAACACAGACACCAGGGCACAGGAACAGCCCAAGCTGTGGAAGGGAAACCACAGACAACAAAGGAAAAAGATGTCGATGCCCTCACCTTTATGCGCACTGTCATCATGTCCTTTGTTCGGGGAATGGAGCATGGTGAGCAGACGCTACCCACCAATGACCTCTTTGTCTATCTACCAGTACAGATCCTGCCTGACCTGGTTGTAGCCATGGAGCGGCAGGGCTTCACGCCCACGGAAGTGAAGGGGGGCTACGGATACCGACCCAAAGAAGAGGGTGCTGAAGATAACCCCCTGCTCGTGGTGGGAGTGCACACTAAAGACATTGCTTACGACCGATACCCCCGAATGCCGGATACTTCCTGGGCAGAAAGAGCTTACTCTAGTGGCGCCCTTGACCCGTCTTTGGGACAAGCTTTCTCGTTCCCTTCCCTTCTGCAGCTGAGGCTGCGCATCGAAGTCCCCTTGTGGAGAGACCTGACAACTGCCAGACACCCCACTGCCGACTTGCCAGCAGAAGAAAACTCTGCCTCTGACGCTACCGGGTCAGCTGAACGGTCGCCTAGACTTGCTCTCCCGGTGCCAGTGGGGCTTGCTGAACCATCAGAAGATGGCACTGAGGAAGCCACAGAGGATGAGGACATGGCAGCTGAACCCAACTATGCCTTTGCCAAGGGATATGGACGGTTTGGCATAGGTTATACTAGACTAGCAACGGCGCTTGGCAATTTTGAACAAGGGAATATCCAAGCAGAAAGTGCAGTAGTAGCCCAGTGGCTGACCTCCGGGCTACGGGTTGCCATGTCCCGCACAGGGTGGAATCTGCTGTCTCCCCGCTATATGCTGACCAAAGTCCCTGGTGTTGTCCTCAGTGACTACTACTGCCATGGATATCCTTTCACTGGATCGCCCATACAACCAATATGGCCCACATCTCTACTCCGAAGATCGATGGGATCAGCTCTGTACGTGGCTCACTGGGAATTCCAAGTTTAGAATTCAACTCGCGGGCCACAAGCAGGCGCTTAGGGACCACATGGGCTACAGTCAGGAGGCCTCCGACCCAAGTAATAAAGCTCGCCGTACTGTCCCCCCTTCAGGAGCGGGAAGCTCCTCGTCTGCAGCAGGGTCTTCCTGGCACAGTAGGCCTCCCCCATCGCCTTCGCCCTATGGGTGGTGGCAGTAGGGTAGTCGCCAGTAGGAGTCCTCCCACACAGCGACCGTCTCGTAGTCGCTCGACCTTCTCCATGAGATGGGTAGCCTTAGCCACCCTCTTTCTTGTGGCCTGATTGCCATCATGGTTTGCACAATGGCTACATTTCCGTTATCTCAGTTGTTTGGCTCAAGCAAATCGAGCAAACACGCTCGGACTACCGCCTACGCGATATTGCCGCCTCACGAAGACCGTTATGAGGTCAGCCTCGAGTTGGTTACAATAGCAGGTACGGAATATGGAATGCAAGCAGACCTCTCCCAGTATGAGGACGTGGCAGAGCTGGAAGATGACATTCTCTGCTTTCTGCCGACAGTCTCTGATTTGATGTCTTCGGCGACCTTCACACGCAGCAACCCCTGCTGGAGGCATTCCGCACGGTGCTCCGCAGCGACCGCAACTACAAATTGCAGTTCGTCTCTGCATGGCAGACGGACATTCCATCTGGCAGTTCCAGGAAGACGGAAAGCTTGGTGGAAATGAATGGGTTCGGTCCCACGTCACTCCGTGTGTGGATCCACTCCTTCCTTTGCTTCTCATGATACGTGGTGTGGAAAGGGGAGCGCTCCTGGCTGCGCCAGGTGTCTCTCTGGCCACTGGTGGAGGTAGTGCTAAGACCTGGAGGCCAAAGCTCCCAAGCAGCCCTATCCATCAATGTTCCGCCAGCCGTTCATGTCCCAGAAGGGGCCTTTGCAGGGGTTCCACGTCTGCGACACGTCAGTGTAGAGTCAGGCATCAGGCTTATTGGCATTTCCGACGCCTTCCGTGACTGCAAACTGCTAAACAGTGTCTTGGCTCCTGGTTGTCGGGATTTTGGACACAAAGCCTTTGCGGAATGCTGTTCCTTGCAATGGATGCATGCATAGGAAGGGATTGCAAATGTGTTCAACAGGGAAGCCAAGTTCGGGCAATACCTCTTCCAAGGGTGAATGATATTACCTTAAGTGAGTTTCCATCCCTCCAAGGGTCAACACTGCAAGCTAGGACCTGTGAGCTCGCACCGGACTGTCTTAACTCTACGGGAATCACCGCACTCGCTCTCACAAAGCATTTTGTGGCTATTGGAGCACATGCGTGCGACGGTTGCCGACTGCTTAAGAGTGTAGACCTTTGCAACACCAATGTTGAGGAAATTCCGATTCACCTTTGTGCACTGCACGAGCCTCAGAGAAGTTCTCCTTCCGAGCACCCTCCATACAATCCGAGTTAAAGCCTTTATGAACTGTGCAGCCCCAGTTGAGCTTGCAATCCCGCCCTCACTGAGATACATTGGAAGTAGGGCTTTCTTGGATTGCACTGCTTTCAAGAGGCAGAAGTCTATGCAGAAGAAAATGCCTTCGCCATTTGTCCTGCCACCATGGCTGCATATGATCCCGGACATGGGATACACCCCTGGTCTTGGATGAAGACAAGCCTTTCTGGCCACAGCCATCGTGGTCTCACAGTCACTTATTTGAGAGTCTGGGCGCACGCCTTAGCGCGAGTCCAGGGTGGGCCAGACGCTATACCAAGCCAAATTCCACAGTAGAGCTGAGGATCAATGCAAAACAAGCCTTCCTTCAGAGTACCCTTCCATAGGAGGTTTCCATCTCTGCGTAGCATGGCGCTTTGCGCTCTTGCAGGCAGCACGCACTTTCGAGCAAGGTGCAAGTGAAGAAAAAACAACACATAGCGAAGGACACGTGTACTTGACAAGGTGGGCAACCTGTCTAGTCCAGGCAGCGCCGAGAGCTGTGGGCAGATGCCAGTGATCAAAGGGGAGAAGAGTCTCCAGACCTGCAACGACCAGCAATGTGTTCGCAGCTGGAATGGTGGATAAGCACACCGCCAGCAAGTTACGGCAAAGTGAGAAGCGCAAACACTAAGTAGGATCACCGACCTCTTTTCGCCATTCGCAACACTGTGAGCCAATAGAAATGAGAGTCTCAGCTCCTCGTTCCTGACAGGCGGATGGTGGAGAGTGGCAATGGAGGATGAACGTCCGACATTTCCAATTTTGTAGTTTCACACGGGCCTTGCACGCAGCAGATCACTTTTTGCAATGACGCAGCACTTCACGGATTTGGGAGACACCACGTTTTGGCACCTTTTGTGTGCCGAAGGGTGCTGAGTTGACCTCCCTTCGGGGGGGGTGTGACTTTCGCACCCTTACCTGCAGGCTTTCGTCGTTTGCTATGGCCGCCACTGTTTGATCACCGCCTGGTCCCATGCCTCTGGACTTGTAAGTGCAACCAGTTGCATGGGTTGTGCTACAAGAAAGGTTTTTTCCACGGCATGCAGCATAGCCACCGCTGCTCCATTTTGCAACCGGCGTTGGAGCATTGCGATACTCCTTTAGTTCTGCCACGCTGTGGTGTGGCCGCTGGTCACTAGCAATCAAGATGTAAAGTCCATTTGAAGCCAGGCCCATTGATTGTCATTAGTTTTCGTTTCACTTGTTTCACCTAACACAGAGGAAAGACTACAAGATGGTGGAGATTCGGCCTGTGGGCTGTGGTTTGCTTGTTTTTGGTTTGTTTTGGTTGTCCTTGTTCTTTTCTCCACCATCTGACTGTTCTTCCCTTCCTTCAACGATGACCTGGGCACCATGCCCACACGGCGTCCGTACTCGTGGAAAAAATGCCGTCGGCCTTCATTATGTGGAGGATACCAAAATTAAACCTGGGGACAGGGTCTGTGCTTTCTTGTTTCGTACCGCAGACATCACCACCAAGTGGCCAGTTCACTGTACCCTCCCAAATCGGAAACAACAAAAAAATAATACTCTGAAGCAAGACAAAGGTAAAAGAAGCAGAAATGGACGTGTATCCAGAGTTCTGCTCAGTTCAAAGAAAAGAGTTGCCTCCGGTAAACAGTATGGGCATCCGGCTGAAAAATCCATGCTGAACAATGCACAGGACACATACAGTGAGGAAAGGTATGACCCGCCAGATGACAATTTGCATATCGTGCCAATTGAGACCATTGAGAGCATTGAAGAGGTCTTCTCCCAGCCCCAAGTAGGACTGGAAGGCATGATCACTGAGCAACAGGGGAATGGCAAAGGTTTGGCAATAGTCCTTCGAGGCCAGGCCCTGACTTACTAGAAGACAGTAAAGGAAGAACTGGCCTTGATAAAAATGTCTCTAGCTTTGTCAACTCCTTAGGTCCGTAGCCTTTTGGCTCAAGGCGTCTGGGCTCAAACTCACGGCAAAAAGCCGTTGAGCTAGGAGGTTCAAGACTGCTTCTTAAAGAGAAGAAGTTGTCTCCGCGCCGGACTGCGTAGCTAGGATGTTTTTGTTTAGCTGGGCTCTTCTCTTTCTGCAGATCTCAAGTGGTGTCCTTAGACACCATTTGTGTTTTTCGCCTGCCCATTACCGTGAGCTTAGCTTCTCAAGGGATGTCCTTAGACATCCTTTGAGACTTCGACCAGTTACGCATACTCAAGTGGTGTCCTTAGACACTGTTTGAGCTTCGTAGTAAGTACTACCTTTCGAAGGGGGTGTCCTTAGACATTACCTTCAGTTGCGCTCTTGATTCCCTTCTTTGTCTTGGCTGGTTTTCGTCATGTCTTTCAAGGAAGTCTCTTGCACGATTTCGCAGTTTATCTATAACGATATTCTGGAATCCTTTGAGACCAAGGGAATTTTTGCGCAGCTCCATGGACCTTCTCTGGCTGTTTCACCACGAATTTTGTTTCTGTGTCGTTTTCCTAGCATGGTCAATACGGAAAGATTCAGCCGCAACCTTTTTGTAGTTGGAGAAGATGAGTTTCAGAACATCTATGTCGCTGTCTCTGGCAAGCACCCGTTCGACATTTCTATTTTGTTTTCGTCCCTGTCTCTCTTGTTTTACGATTGGTATCTGATTGTCAGAATACGCTTTCGGAAATTTTTGTCCAAGCTGGGTTTTCCTCTTGCAGTGTCCTTAGCCACTGCCTCAGGACCAAAGACCCTCTTACTGCATTTGTCTCTTGCCGACCTACCCAGATATAGTCCAAGCATTTCGTGTCAGCTTAGCCTCGTCTTGTCCTGCCTGAGCGGCATGTCAATGAAAGAAACCGTCTGTGCTCTTTTGCAATCTGTTTATAAGCTGGACAACCCATGCCGTGACACTTAAGACATTTTAAGTTTTGTCTTGCCAAGGCCGAGGCCTTCCCTTTAGAGATCTAGCGTCCCAACGAGCCCAAGGCAGACAGTTGCAGGGCATGATTTGCAAGATTTCCTTCTTAGTGCATGCAGTACTCAAGGTTTTCCTGTTTGCTGGTGGGGAGGCTGCAGGAAAACTAAACCACCAATACTGTGACTCAAAACTTTTTATTTTGCAAGCTACAGGCGCAATATGTCGTCTCCTGCTGGTCACATGCAGCCACGAAATTCGGCCGTGCAAATGATTTCTCGTTCCATCAATCTCTATTCTTTTTGGTTCATTTGGCGATGAAAGGTCTCATTGAAAACGCCTGGCCTGCCCAAAGCAGACTGCCGCAGAGGACTCGCAAGACTCTATCTTTTGAGCGTGCTGTACCTAAGCTATTCCTGTTTGCTGGTGGGGGGGCTGCAGGAAAACAGGACAACCCATGCCGTGACATTTAAGTTTTGTCTTGCAAAGGCCTTTCCTTTAGAGGCCTAGAGTCTCAGTGAGCCTAAGGCAGACTGTTGCAGAGCATGATCCAGAAGCACTGATCTGCCGTTCTATTAATCTTGACGCTTTCGTTTTTGAATAATTGGAGATGAAGGGTCCCCAGCCGCAAAATTCGGCCGTGGAAACGTACTTTCACCAGCCATCCAGAAGCGCAGTTTTGCCGTTCCATCAAACTAAGAGCTTTCGCTTTTGTTTTATTGGGAATGAATCTGACGCCTGCCACAGGGGATCCAGACATCTGAAACCTTTCGCCCTGAGCTGCGGCAAAGGCAGTGTTGACAAAGCAAGTGCAGACTTCTCAACTGCAACTTCGCTCCTTAAGGGCCAAGGCAAAAGGGAGCGTCCAAATAGACCTACCAACTTGGACTTCCGAGAAGCGCAGGGCCTCTGTACATTCGACCCTTCGCACGCCAAGGCGCCAGTCAGCGCCTACCTCGACCTACCCACTTGGACCTCCGAGAGGCGCAGGGCCTCTGTAAATTCGACCCTTCGTACGCCAAGGTGCCAGGGAGCGCCAACTTAGACTTCCGAGAGGCACAAGGCCTCTGTAAATTCGACCCTTCGTACGCCAAGGCGCCAGGGAGCGCCTACTTCGACCTACCCACTTGGACTAGGCACAGGGCCTCTGAAAATTCAACCTTTCGTACGCCAAGGTGCCAGGGAGTGCTTACTTGGACCTGCCAACTTAGACCTCCGAGAGGCGCAGGGCCTCTGTAAATTCGACCCTTCGCACGCCAAGGCGTCCATCCAAGAGGCGCAAGGCCTCTGTAAATTCGACCCTTCGCGCGCCAAGGCGTCAAGAAGCGCCTACTTCGACCTACCCATGTTGACCTCTAAGAGGCGCAGGGCCTCTGTAAATTCGACTCTTCGCACGCCATGGCACCAAGGAGCGCCAACTTCAACCTACCTACTGGACCTCCGAGAGGCGCAGGGCCTCTGAAGTTTCACCAGCCAACTAGAAGCACAGTTGCCGTCCCATAGGCTGTCGTTTTTGTTTATTGGGGAATGAAGGATGTCAGTGAAATGCTTGGCCTGCCCAAGGCGGCCAGCCACAGGGTATGATCTGCATGACTCTGTCCTTCGCGCGCGCTGTCCTTATAAGCTATTCCTGTCTGCTAGAGGGGGAGCTGCAGGAAAACAGGACAACCCATGCCGTGCCACCTAAGTTTTGTCTTGCAAAGCCCTTTCCTTCAGAGACCTCGAGTCCTAGAGAGCCTAAAGCTGACTGTTGTAGAGTATGATTGGCAAGGCTCCCTTCTTTGAGGATGCAGTGCTCAAGTTGTTCCTGTTTGTTGGTAGGGAGGCTTCAGGAAAACTAAACCACCAATACTGTGACTCAACTTTATTATTTCTCTATTCATTTGTCTTGCAAGCTGCAGGCGCAAATTTCGTCTATTGCCGGTCACATGCAGCCGCGAAGTTTGGTCGTGGCAATGTATATTCATCGGCTAATAGCCTTAAGTCCTTTCGTTCATCGCCTTGTGCCTTGGAGATTATCCTAAGTGTTGTCTCGAGTGTCGTTTTGCCGTTTTTGTCTACAGTCCGCAGTCTGCCCTTTCAAAGAGGTGACCTCAGTCACTGTCCACAGTACGCCTGGCCATTCCTGTCTACTGGTGGGGGGGCAGCAGGAAAACTGGACAACTCATGCCGTTAAGCTGAAGCTGTGTCTTGCAAAGACCAAGGCCTTTCCTTCAGAGATCTTGAGTCTTAGCGAACCTAAAGCAGACTGTTGAAGGGTATGATTTGCAAGACTCCCTTCTTCGAGTATGCAGTACTCATGTTTTACCTGTTGGTTTGCAGGGAGGCTGCAAGAAATCTAAGCCACCAACACTGTGACTCACAGGTTGTTGTCTTGTAAGCTACGGGCGTAATTTGTCGTCTCCTGCTAAACTAATGCAGCCGCGAACTTGGGTTGTAGACACGTACATTTATCAGCCATCCAGAAGCACAGATTTGCCGTCCCATCAATCTAAGTGCATTCGTGTTTGTTTCAGTAAGGATGAAGGGTATCGACCAAAAGGCTTTCGTCTTTGTCTATCAGGGAATGAAGGACATGCCGTGACACTTGAGTTTTGTCTTGCAGAGGCCTCTCCTTTAGAGACCTAGAGTCCCAGTGACCTAAAGCAGACTGTTGCAGAGCATGATTGGCAAGGCTCCCTTCTTTGAGTATGCAGTACTCAAGTTGTTCAGAAGTATAGGCTTGCCGTCTTATCAACCTAAACGAATTGGTAAATATAAAGAGTGTGTTGCTCCAATTGAGCAGACAAACAGGAGGAGCATTTCTCAGTTTCAGCCCAATGAACTGCACGCTCTACGCATCGTTTAACTCCAGGAGGTGTAAGTAATGCAAGGTTTAGGAAGAGAACCATGGCATGCTTCACGCTTCCTGTGTTCATACCAGGATCTGGTGGCCAACTTCCAATGTCTAAATCCCTTATGTCGAAGCCCTTGAGGCCACTCATTCCTGATAGATTGGCTTCAGCAGTGGAGGGGAAAAGTATCGATGAGACTGCAAGTAATAGAACAGACTCAGGGTTAACGTATTGAAGTAGATGATTTTGGCATGGATGCTAAGGTTAGCTCTACAATTTCGCATGCTGTCTCCACCGGAGCACGTGCGTTTGTTGTCGTACCTCTTATGATCTACGCGATTATTCATTCCAGGAGGTGTAAACAATGCATGGATTAGGGAGGGCCCTGTCATGCTTAGCGCTTCCTGGTTCATACCAGGATCTTGTGGCCAACTTCCAATGTCGAGAAGGACGTGATCGGGGAATCACTGATGCCTCCATTGGTGGCCATGACTTTCAACAAATTGCCTGCCAACAGTGTCTAAACCCTTCGCTGCAAGTGAGCTAGGTGAGAACCTCAGTTTCGTCTGGGGGAGTCTGCGCTCAGCCAATCTTGGCGCAAAGTACCATGCTAGGGAATATTTCGGTTTCACCTGTTTCACCAGGTCCATGCAGGTCTGTAGGTTGCCTGCAGCTACGTTTGTTTGCAATGTCCACCACCTCCGTGCCCTTGACCGGCCACAGTCGCCTTTGCTAGTGCACGGACATGGCCTGAGCTCATCAGAGCCATATCGTAAATGTCAAGTAGCAAGTGCGCCACACCAAAGCAATCCGACTGCCCTCTCCAAAGGAGAGAAGTGTTAGCCAGGTGTCGTCACTGCTCAGAGACCAACATGCCCACATTTGTACAACAGGCTGCACGCAGCTGCAACAACTCTGCCTTTCCCGCAATTTGAGGATCATAGAGCAAGAAGCCTTTCCTAAGTGTACCTCGCTACAGGAGGTCTCCATCCCACCATCCCTGCTTTATATTGCGCGACGTGCTTTTGCAGGTTGCACGCAACTTCGAGCAATACGCAAGCAAGGAAAAAGTAAAACATGGCGAGGGACATATGCCCGACCCAATGCCTTTGACAAATGTGAGCAACTCGATCAGCCCAAATGGCTCCGATTTTTGCCGGCCGATGCCAATGATTTATGGAGAGAAGACTTTCTAGAACCTGCGCCAAAGGCCAGCAATGCTGTCGCGGCGGGAATGGTGCATAAGCACTCTGCCAGGAAGCTACGTCAAGTGAAATGCGCAAACATTGAGTAGAGTCGCCAACTTGTTTTCGACATTCACGATACAGTGAGCCAATAGGAATGAGAGCCTTAGCTCCTCGTTCCCAACAGGCGGGTGGTAGAGAGTGGCAATGGAGGATGCCCAGGGGGAACCTTAGTTCCCTCTGTTGATGTCCGACATTACCAATTTTGTACAAAGAGGCACATATACCATGCTAGGATAGGTCCACGGTCTCACCTGTTTCACACGGGCCTTGCACGCAACAGGACAATGCTTTTGCAATGACGCAGCATTTCTCAAGGTTAGGGCACACCCCGTTCTGGCACCTTTGTGTGCCGAAGGGTGCAGAGATGACCTCCCTTCGGGGGGGTGAGCCTTTCGCGCCCTTATACCTGCAGGCTTTCGTTGTTTGCTATGGCCGCCACTGCCTGAACACTACCAACTACTATGCCTCTTGACTTGTATGTGCAACCAGTTGCAAGGGTTGTGCTACAAGAAAGGATTTTTCCACGGCATGATCTGCATAGCAACCACTGATCCACTTAGGCAAGGATCAGACCTGCGTTAGAGCATACCAATGCCCGGGACTTGCACTGTGACCAGGTTTTTGCCATCTGTGCAGTGGCCGCTGGTCACTGGTAATAGTGATGTGAAGTCCATTTGACGACTTCGTTGAGATTTTGCTAGAGCACAAACCCTCGCTGCCATGCTCTTCTTTCGTGAATTCAGGCCCATAGATAGTCAGCAGTCATCGTCTCACTTGTTTCACCCTAGTACAGAGGAAATACTACTTGGTGGTGGAGTCTCGGCCTGTGGGCTGTGGTTGGTTTTGTTTGGTTTGTTGTTGGGTTGTCTTTGTCCTTTTCTCCACCATCTGATTGTATTTCCCTTCCTTCAATGATGACACGGCGTCCGTACTCGTGGAAAAAAAATTCGGCAGTCTCCATAGTGGGTGACCTACCTACCGTCACTATTTGAGCCAATATCTGCCAACTGTGTGTAGGTAGGTTGATTTTACTTCGCCGGACAGCTGCTGAGACATGGGTCCTAACACTCCGAGCAAGAAAGGCAGCTCAAGGGACAGATGTTTAATCAGGACAGGTGCTAAGGCACCGGCCGTGGTTCCTCAATGCACTGTCTTGGGGTCAGGGGAAATCCGTATAAAGCTCCTCATCGAAGGCGTCCGAATCTGGTCCTTCGGTGGGTAGCAGCTCCACCCATGACGGTTGCTCAAAATTATCACACAGCAAAAATGCATTGTGTTCTGCCTGTACAAGTCGGTCAATCTCCCCCAGGTCGAGGGGAGTGAAACATCTTAATTGCTCGCACCCACAAAAGGCTCGAATGCCTATTTCCTGGAGCTCGGTCGGAATGACCACTTCTTGGAGCGCTATGCAGCTGAGGAAAACTTCTTTGCCGATTTGTGTTAGGCGTGGCGGCAGCCAGATGTGGGTCATGGCCAGGCATTGGGCGAAGGTAGACTTGAGGAGGGCTGTGATATCTGTGCACATGAGGTTGACTTCCACAAGTCGCTTGCAGTTTTCACAAGCCCGGGGGCCAATGTTGTGAAAGTCGCTTGGGAGACAGAGGGTTTCAAGGCCCGCCCCGCAAAATACACCTTCAGGCAGCGCTCGAGCCTTGTTAGTTTGGTCCATTGCAAAGGTGATGGATGTAAGCGTGAGGCAGCTCTCGAAAGCATATCGGCCCAGCTGCGCTCCTGGCGCCAGGACATTGCTGTCATCTGCCGCTTGGCTGACGCCGACTCTGCTGAGGGAGCAGCATTCCGCAAACACTCTTCGACTGAACTGGACACAGCCTGGGGCCACCACCTCTCGAAGGGCATAGCAGCCTTGGAAAGCTCCATCTTCTAAGCTTAAGACTGAGGAGGGGAGCTTGACAATCTGCAGCTGCTGACACCCCTGCCAGGCCGCAAAGCCTACGTGCTGTATGCCTTCAGCAATTTCCACATGTCGGAGCATAGGTGCTGCATAGAAGGCTCTGTCAGCAATTTCTCTACGTGGATTGACAGGGACTCGGACTGCTTTGGGGTAGCTCTCTTTATCACCTTCTTGGAATTGCCAGATAGAGTGGCCCTCTACCATGCAGGGTCGAACTACAATTTGCAGCTTCCTTTGTTGCATCAGCGCTGTGTGGAAGGCTGCTGGCAAGGGTAGTTGAGTGGCAAAATCGATGAGGTCAACCTCGCAGCCAAAAACATCAATGTCGGACACCGTTGGCAGGAAGCAAAGGATATCATCTTCCAGTTGCATCATGTCCTCATAGTGGGTAATATTAGTTTGCATAGTATACTCAGTTCCTGCCATCGTCACGAGGTCGATGCAGACATCATATTGATCTTGCTCCGTCGGCATCTTCGCTGTGGACGGCAGTTCTAGCATGTCTACTTAACTGCTTTGAGCCAGAAAACGGTGGCAGCAAGTGGATAGTGGTTGCAAGCAGCGCTTACAGTAAAATAAAAAGGATGGCTAAGGCCACCCCTTTCAGGAGGGAGATCAAGCCAGTAGGGTGCTGTACCTGTGTGTTTGGGCTGCTACGGAGGGTCCCTTACTGGTTACGCGGACGGGCTGCCGATGAGGAGCTGCTACCACCTGGCGGAGGGGCTGTACGCCGGGCTTTGTTGCGAGCCACAGAGTCATCTCGGCTGACCCCCTGCTGCAGCAAAAAACGGTGGACTTTTGCTCGAATTTCAGAGTTGGATCCATGTAGGATGAAGCCCTCTTGTGTGATATGCGGGTCATCCGCAAAGGGCCACAGGGTAAGGCCACTGGGCATATCCACGCTGCATTGGGCGAGGACATCGGGATCCGACGAAGTGGCCAAGCAGGAATATCCCCTAGCCGTGGTCGCACTTGTGGCCGCAGACCGCTAGCTGCAACAAGACAGAGAGGAAAGGTGAGTGATATGTAACCGGACGAGGCTAACTTCCAACTGCTCCTGCAGACAAATTGCTTGTGCAAAGTCAGTGAGAGACACTCCTCGCATATCTAGCTCAAGAGGGACATGCGCTGTGCGTTTTGCCATTGAAGAGGGATACAACTAATAAGGCTTTTGCTGCTGTGCCAGCCAGCACACGGGTGCCAGCTTTGTACAGCTTTGTACAGCGTGTCTCTCCGTTGCTCTATTCACTTTCCTGAGAGATGAAACTCTCTTGAGCCAGTGGCTATCAAAGATTCTCCTTGCAATGAATGAGAACATGATGTGAAAAGTCCTATGGAGGCAGGCAGGAGGTATGCCAACCTTTGGGCAAGCATCCGCGAACCAGCACAGTGGGCCGATATACCTTGGCTGTCGCGCTGTTGGAGCATACGGGTAATGCTTCATTTGCTCCTTGTAGGGCGCTCCACAACATATGCAGAGTATGCCGCAGTGTTGAGTGGGGCGCCCGTAGCTCCGTACTGCTACTGCACGCACTGGGGTGGCTACTAATACTTCCTCCCAGTTCATTTCTTTGGGTTTGTGTATTGCACATGTTACGGTCGTTGAGAGCAATCGCCGCCGGTTGCCCACGCCTTGGGGAAGGCAACTGCAAACAGTTATGCTGCCACTTGCACAGGTAGCTGATCAGTAAGCAAACCAGTAGCCAAAGAGAGCCTAAGATTGATAAGATGGCACTGATTTGATCGGCAATCATCGGATGATTGCGGAACCATGTGCATCTTGTGGGCATGGGAAGAGCTGTGGATGTACTTCTCCGTCGGTATTCTTCCCACTCGCGAAGGGACATGACAGGCACCTCCTCAAAGGCCCAACTAGTTGTCGGGATTGTTTTGTGGTCCCTCTTGGAGATATCTGGACCAGTGTAGGATCGGAGCGGGCGGCCCGGCTAGGCCGAGATTTTTCAAGTGCTCACGCAGGACATAACGCTGGTCGGCAGTACTGCCTACAAAGAGGATGCCACTTAAGGAGAGGAAAGTTTCTTCATCACCTGACATAAAGGGATGAACAATAGTGCCATCATGCAGTTGGGCTGTTGCCCGCTGAAGGAGCCGGGGGATATCAGCCATACGATAGCATGGCGGGTCAATTACCCGACAGGCTCCCAACATCTTGTTTCTTGCCGGCAGCAGGCCAGCTATACGAAGATGGTAGTGCTGAGCATGGAGCCGAAGCGTACACCGAATGAGATATAGGCGGTGGCGCCGAGTGGTGATTTCTTGCAGTTGCGCAGTCATGTTCAATTCGCCCCGATCAGGGGAAGCTTCCACAACTTGGGCCCATGCTTGCTGTGTATGCCGTGAGAGAAAGGGCGAATGCCCTGTTTGTTCCGCTCTGTGCGCCGTGAGTGCTTGGCCTCCCTGGACAGGAGACTCATTCTATACCTTTACTCGAGCCAAAGGGGCAGCGGCTGCCGGGCATGAAGTAGTGATAGGTGTTGCAGAGCCAAGTATGGATAATTGTTCCCCTCTAGAGGTGCGTAGCCATTTTCAAGTTAGAGACGCTAACACAGCGAGTGGTTTGTAGCTGGCTGTTAGTCATGAGGCAAAGTTCCTTGGGCTATACCAGCCTTTGTCTTTTGGCAGTGGTGCCTACTCTGGCACGTTTAGCAAGTCTTTCTTCTAGCAAAAGTTGAGCCTGTACACTGTCCGCCTTATACGATCGCTTTAAGCGGAACACAGTTTGGGGCGGTAGCGGGTGCTTGACAAGGGGGTTGCCCTGCACCTTGCGCCGTTTGAGCGAGGGAGCAGGCAGGACGGCAAGCTCGTGCTGTAGATCCTCATGCTTTTGCCGTAGCAGTTCACAACGAAAGAGGGGTGGGTCGTGAGGAGAGAGGCTATAGCGGTCAGTAAGATAGCGGTGTAATGCTGCGAGATGCTCCTCTGTGGGACACGGAGCCGCCCAGAAGCCATCATGTAACCAGATGGCCGAGTGGAAGGAAGCTGTAGGCAGCCCAGGTAAGATGTTGTTCCAAGGTTTCAAAGAAACGGAACGGTGTAGCCCTGCTTCGATCACGCTCTCGAGCTGGGCACCATGTAGGCGGACGATTGATTACGTATCGGCTAGCTGCATGTAGCTCAAGGGCAAACCGAGTAATCTCGGGTGGTAGAGGCTGAGCTAGGTAAGGCAA
Organism: Porites rus; assembly: GCA_964035705.1. Lineage (NCBI taxonomy): Eukaryota > Metazoa > Cnidaria > Anthozoa > Scleractinia > Poritidae > Porites > Porites rus. The sequence continues at coordinate 2,614 of CAXIVM010002262.1, read as the reverse complement.
TTGGCGAGATAAGAACGGGGTGTCACTGTTGATGATCACTAGTGGCCATTTCTTGACGAGACCCTCATAAGTGTCGGAGAGGGCCTGTGGGTCAGGTGGTGTGCGAGCCATGAGCCCCAGTCTGGGCGCAGCATCGTCTCACAAGCTCATAATGTGCCCCACTAATGTCAATTTCACAGTGATTGTGGCCGAACAAAAGTAACCGGACTTTACGCGGAAGCTGTTGCGCTGCTGGCCCAACTGTATAAAACCGCCCAAGCCCATCACCTGAGGATGGTTTGTACCCTACAGTTAACGTACCTTCGCAGCTTCTTGCAACTGCAAGATAGTCCTGGACTGCGTTTCCCTGAGATTTCAGTTGCGAGATGATTTGGGCTAGACCCTCTGTAGTCGTTGCTGGACATTCAGTGAGAACGAAGGCGGGTGCTGGTTGCAAAGGGCCACTCTCAATAACAAACCCGAGTTTCTGTGCGAGGTGGTACGGTGGCAGTGCACGGTGGGCAGCGACTGCAAGCGGTTGGTCAAAATGTACCTTTGCCTTGGCACTCGCTTGTCCTGCAAAGTAATCAGCGAGCTTATTGCATTCTCGAGGCAGGTATACCAGCCTGAAGATGAAGGGAGCGCCTGCAAGAAGGTTCATGACTGTACCTAGTCATCTCCAAACTGCACAAACTGCAAGGAAACTGCATCAAACAGTCTCTAAAGACATCGTGCTCTGCCAAAAGGTTCTCCAAGCAGTTCCAAGCCACAAGTTGCCACTTCAAACATCCTCCTGCTAAGGTGGTCAAAGATCAAACACAAAAAGGGCACAGACCTCCACTCAGCTCCAACCCCAACACTCCAAAAACGAAAATTCCCTGAAGAAGCAAGTACTAGGTGAGCCATACACTGTACACGTGCGCTGTGCGCTACTTTTCACAGAGTTGGACCGCAAGCAAGGCAGCTGACCTGCGTGAGTGCCTTAGCACTTGTCCAGGGGGAGAGAGAGTCGCATATTCTCAAACAGGGTCTGAGGACACCACTTGAGGGTGTGAAAAGTGTGGGTTGGATCACCATAGTACCTCTGTGTAGTGACTTTTTAGTTTTCTTGGGGTTGGAGCTGAGCAGGGATCTTCCTCCTTGGAGTGTGTTAGCTTTCCACCTCAGCAGGACCAAGTGGAATGTGACCAGAAGTGGCTCGGAGCATGTCTAGAGAAGCCCTAAGTATGGAGCTGTGGTGCTTGAGATGAGCTGTAGCCAAGCTTTGCTTGAGAGTGTTTCGAGATGCTTTCTTGTACTTTGAGTTGTTTTGGACGACTGTGACCAGTCAGACCTCTTCAGAGAAGAGTGGACGAACAGACATACAGTCAAACCGACTGTTGTGTTTGGCTCAAGAGCGGGATTCGCAAAAGGGTCGCACTCACTTCCGTGTTTTCACATGGCAGCGGAGCCCCAAGGATCCTAAGGGTGAGGGGCAGACGCTTTGAGAGAAAGGAGAACTGTTTGTAGGGTTTTCTCTGAGCCTTTTTTGTGAGCCATGGAGAATGTGACTCCAACGAGTCCAGCTGTGACGCTTGGACCTCCGGCTGAAGCCTCGAGTCAGCCTGGAGTGAGCCCTGGACCTCAGACTTTTCCAAGAGAAGTGCAGAAGGTCAAGATCATACAAGTGTGGTGCCTGGTTCGTCTTTGGTTCCTTCTTTGGCGAATGCACCTGTTTTGAGTGTTGGACCACCATATGCATGTCAGTCTTTACTGAATTTTGATCCTTTGCAAGCGAGAGATCCTTGGCAGAGTTGGCATTCTAAGCCAGCGGGCTGTGACTCAGGCGTTGTGGGCTCAGTATGGACCAACTACAACCAGTTCGTTCTGTGAATCCAATGAGTCAGCCTTATAGAGATGTTTCAGGCCATTCTGGAGATGGGGGACTGCAGGTCAATCAGGAGATGGTGGTGGGTCTTCACAAGATGTTTCTGGTGTTGGAGGATCTGGACAGGGACGAGATGCCACCTATGGACTTCCAACAAACTGGGACTGGAACATTCCACCACCTCATCCCCCACAAGCTCAGGGAGTAGATCCAGTTTTGGCAGGCTTGATGCAACAACAGCTGCAATTGGGACAGACTTTGATCGAAGTTATGAGACGAGGAAACCAACAACAGCAGCCACAACAACCCCAGCAACCACCTGTTGGAGTCCCTGACGTGAGCGACTCACAATGGACACAAAGTGGATCCCACCAATGCCACCACCTTCGTTCAAGCAGTGGGTTTGCAGGTCTCGAGAACTTTCTGGGTTCAGGGATTGGGCAGAGAAGCTAGGAGGTTGGCTGGCACTCATTCACGATCAGTATGGCCCAGAGTTGAGGGAGGCACTTCGCATGGAAGAGCCTATTGTCTTGCGAGGAGCAGACCAGGAGCTCAGGGCAAGGCGACTTTTCCATCTGACTCAGCAGGCCTTCACAGGATACCCCAAGATTGAACACATGATCCGCAATCAAATCATGGCCCGAGGGGCAGCTGATGCAAACGGCTGTGAACTTTTCAGATTGACCCGACGTGAGTTCTCAATTTACAGTAGGCAGGAGGCCCTTTACTACAGAGAGCTTGTTTTGAAATTCACTGTCAAGAAACCTT